>JBBPTO010000798.1:0-22290 GCA_038094155.1 Pulveroboletus cf. aberrans | reverse complement strand
GGAATAGGGGAAACTGGAGGGAAACTGGCTTAGGATTGTTACTGAGTGGAACTAGATGGTTTGCATAGTGATGGTAGGGGAGTTACATCATAATTCAGGCATACCCAAATGATATATAGTAAGGAAAACATCAAAGAAGACTACTCAACTCTAAAAGAATGGATCTGGTATGTGAGAAAGTGATCTGGTGCATGGGAATCTGGTATCCAGTGAACCAGATAGATATCCTGTACACATGGGTCCAGGTCTGGTACATTGAATTGAAAGGAAATGGTAGACAAATGGTAGATGGATCAAAAACTAACCTTCAGACAATTACCAGATCAACTCAGATCAGGATTGGCAGCAGCACAGAGTGGTCTCAGATTGACTAGAGCGCAGGATAGGGACTAGAGATGGCTAGGGATGACCAGATATCACTTTAGGAAACTGTACTTTCCTACAACAGGGCAGAAGTTGAAGGGATATGTGTGAAGCTTTTTTGATAGTCTGTCAAGTGGTCCAGCAGGGATATTCACCACTTGTGATGGAACTGGCAGAATGTGCTGAGCCTCGGATGAAGCAGCAAGATCAGACGACTCACCATACTTGATATGAGCTCAAGAGTGGTCAAAATGTTGCTGAAGATGGATACCATGAAGGGCTGATGAATCAGAGGGTCAGGGAAAACAGTTCCGCTGATGATATTCAAGGACAATATCATGGGCATTGTTGTCAGACTGCCCTTGAATGAATAACATTGGGTCTGCAATAATCATCACTCACTGAGTGGATGTGGCAGGATTTCTCACCATGGCTACATCCAGTGTCTGCACTTTGCAGGGAGCATGATTCAGTGAGTAAGACAGGGTCTATAAACAAGTGAGCAATTTATTCATTCATGCATGATCACTTACCAATCTCACTGTTGCTGGAAATACAGCAAGTACTTGAGGGACCATCAGAAGCTGTATCTTTTGTTTGTAGAAATCCATTCCAAGCTGATGCCCACTCACCTCGGAGTGCCTCCTTGGCAGCACAATCATCTTCATCAGGTGATATTTTGTCGATTGTTGGTTTATGTGTTTGTTGGTTGATGGTGCATGATAATGGTAAATTGAATTCATCCTCAGATTCACTCTCATTGCTTTGAGCATTGCCATCATTTCAAGGCATGTAGGGTGGCAGTTCCAATGTCTCCAAAGACTGGCACATTTGGTGATTCATGTCCTCAAGGCTATATACTGAGTAGGTCCTCAATAAGGGCATGCAAACACACTCTACCAATTGAGATGGAGCACTATGATTGCTGAAAGTAGGACCACTCTGAGACAATGATGGAATGAATCCATCCTGAGATGCTGGGACCATATATGTGCTTTGGGATGTTGGAGTGGTGGATCTGTGAGACTCTGGGGCTGTGGAGCTACTGCAGGATGAAGGGGCAATGGAACCACTGCAGGATGAAGGGGCAACAGAACCACCATGGGATGATACATGGTGGGATTCAGCATTGAAGGTGGTGGTTCGATCAGTAGTGGTGCAGTTGCAGAGGGTTGGAATGATTGATCCATGGTTGGCAGTGGCAGAATCTGTTACAGGGTGTGTCTGCATCATGGATGGCTGTAAGGGGGCTGATGATGATTTCTCTGTGTTGAAGCCATAATGTGAGCCTTCCAATGAGGCATGATGACTTGGTAAAGGAGGAGGACAGGCACTTGAATGAATGTCAGAACTAACAAGATCCTAAGGATGGTGATAAGCTTGACGAAACTGCAAAGATATGCTGAATACATACCACATCACCAGAAACCACCGCATTTGGGCATGTTGTGTAGATTGCCATTGGTGCCATAGAGTTCAATGGTTCGAGCACAGTAGCTGTTGTGTGTTTTGATGTCCTGACAGCACCTTGGGTCTGGATGTGCTCTATGATCTTCATCTGACTCTTTTGTTCTCCTTTTTCCATATTCACCCTGGAGGAGCAGTGATTTACCTGGAAAGCAGGACCCTGATCTGCAAGTGAGAATAGCAATGAGCTTATCAGTGAGCTCTGAAGAATGATATGGACCTTCGTCAGCAATGGTCATCCTCATCTTCTTGTGAGTGCCAGATACCTGTACATCTTCTTGATGCATCTGTAATGAATGCTTTTGCTTCACAGATTTTGCCATTGAAACTCAGAATGGGCACAGGGAAAATTTGCAGAAGGGGTTACGAGATGCAGAAGATGGGTGGCCAAAGCATAGACCTGGGTGGCATATACCATTATATATCCATCACTCAGTCATGAATGTATATCAAAAAACATGGTGCAAGCATTTGCACTTACCTCTACACTCTACAACAGGTGAATCCTGGCTCCTTGCCTCTCAGTTTGACCATCATGCCAGTAAAACATCAGAAGATTATTTCCACAGCAGAAAGAAAACATGCTCACCAGCCAAGGCACAGGTGTCGACTCCTAAGCTTGCAGTTCTTCTGAAGACCGACAATTGCAACAATTCAAACAAAATGCAAATCAGGCAAAGGAGCACAGAAGGAGTCAAATAATGACTAAGATTAATGTTGTAGGATTGGTACATGCAAAATTGTAGCAGTGAGCCTGTGCTAAGTCCCTGACTCTGAGGTAGACAGGTGAAAGGATCTGACTACAATAGTGGCAGTTAAGGTCTGAGACACCAAAATGCCTAATAGCAAGTCCATTTCTCTGTGCAAGCTTCTTTTACTCCCACTGCCTGTGCAGGGTGCTTTGCCACTTCCAATCCCTTCTGGTCTTCATCTATCTTTGGCTTCTTCACCTCAAAAAATGTGTCAAGTAGTATGGATTTGAGGTGGTCATAAGTGAGGGATTTGGCAACAATCACATCATACATCCTTTCAACATAGGGTCTGAGGGGCTCGAAGTATGCTGTGAAATACTGGAGTGGCACTCACATGTGGAGCTCACCCATCTTCAGACTCCAGAGCATCTCAACATCCACACATGACTTGCAAGAAATCCATCTGTGCAAGTAGGAGTCATGATCATGGCATGGTTGATCTTCTGGGCAATTTGGATTAGAGTACAGAATGCAGATCCACACAAGGACATAAACAATAGACTCCAGGTCATGTTCTGGTTGATGGGAAAATTTAACTGGTGTTTCCAGTCCGAATGCCTGCAGGACTTCAAGAGACATGAAGGGTATCATACCCTAGAGAATGAATAAAGTGATGGATTACCAGATGCTTGAGCCACATACTGTTCATTCACCTTGGTTCACACCCAAATCTCTATCCATAAACTTCATGTAGTCAAAATTGATCAAGAGACCATGATGGAAGAAATGCTCCTGAATTATCTTGTCTCATTCCTTGAGATGATTAGCCACATTAGGATCATCTGCCCGTATCAGCCAGCTCATGCCAGACTTCAAGATATACATCGGTATGTTTTTGATACTGACATCCCAGTGAAGAATGTTGCATTTCACAATGAGTATCTCGTGAACTGATGTCTATTAGTGCTGAAAGTTATATGACTCAAATGATATGTACCATCAATGATATTGATAAGGATGCTGAGAAGTTCTTGGATACAGGAAAAAAACTCCAGTGGCATGCCAACAGACTCAAGGAGCAAATGGTGTTGAACTTGAATCTCAGGTTGTTCATCCTGTTTCAGGTCCTTGTGGAGGTAATCTGGTCGGTGTAATTCAGTCAAGTCCTCTATTCCATTGATCTCTACTGTCCATGCCTTTACAAGAATGGGCACTCCATTTGTCAAACCTTTCCCTTTGATACATTGTAAAACTCCTAGGAACTCTGAAGTGGAACTCCTAAGCTAATGAAAAGGGTGCAAGTGTAGTTCTCAACCCAGGGGATTGCAAAGAGAGAATTAAAGTGGGTGAGGGCGAATATGAATGGCTCACTGATGTCCTGAGAGAGCTGGAAAATGATAGTCTGATTCCTCCCCATTCAGTAGGGCTAAGGAATCAACTATGGAGTTGACAGGACTTGGCAGGACTTGCAGGACTTGACTGGAGTTGAGGGGAAATGAGGGAAATCGAAACCCGAAGACTTAGAATGGATGCTGGATGGTGGTAATTCGCTTCCAGAACTAAGTTCTATGTACAAACTTTTAAGTCTGGGCATTCTCAAGACTATGAATCAAAAGGAAAGATAAAGGAAGGAATGCAGATACTAAATAAAGAAATATCCTGATAAGGAAACACAACTCCGACTCACGGATGACTCGTTCAGGGCGTGGGAACAAAGGTCCGGTCCTCCAGACATCAGAGTTCTGACTTGAGAAGATGGCCTCTGACTATTGAGTCTTGGAGGAGCGGCAGAGGAACTCAGAGGACTTCAGAGGACATACGAATGCTTGGAGTCAATGGGAATGTCACTGTAGAGAGCTTGAGTCTCCTACAATGTGTCTACATTTCCTCCTCTGTGGTATTCCATCCCATGTGAGTCCATGAACACTTGACAACATATTGCTTAGGTACTTGACAGTCACCCTGAAGGAAGCCTCCACAACAATAAAGCACAATGTAGCACATCCCCAGATCAAGTCACTACTGAAGAGCATGCATTGAATGATATATGTCAGATTATAACTGATGAGTTCCAGGGGCATGAAGGCCAATGTGTAAATGACACAAACCAGATATTTGGCATGGTGGTGAATGAAGTAGCTGTGTGTATGTATCATGCTGGCATGGTCATAGAGGTGGAGATGGAATTGCAAATTGATAATCGAAAGGGTGATGATGAAATAACATCCTGATTGTACCATGAAAACCATGTAAGCCTTCCTTCTGATTTGCTTGACTACACAAGAGATGTTGCCTGAGCTAGTAATCTTGAGGAAGGCAACTATGTTACACCAGGAGTCTGGTCCAGTAGGATCAAATGGGTCCTTCTGAAGGAGAACAAGGTCAGGTTTCATCTTCATATCTATGCCTGAGTCCAAGTCCATTGATGTTGGCCTGGTAGCAAAGTCTGCTGACCAGCAGTGTCAGTTATCTGCTATAAGTTGGGTTTGTGCTCTTGTTTGAGGCTATGCAGAATGATGGTTGATGGTGCCAGTGAAATGGAGTGAAGAGATGATGGATTTTAGCCACAGTGCAGCCCTCTTCTCCTCTGAGCCACATTGTGGTATGAGGGTTTCCACTTCAGCCTTGACTTGCAGCTTCATATCAGAACCATGTACAGTTCTTGTAACCTTGACTCTTCATGTCTGAGGGCTGTGGTGATGTCATCTCGGCAGAGCTGACAATGAAGTGGCATCCACTGCCCTCCTGCCAGTGCAGGGCTTGCCTTTTCTACAAGCATGGGTGTCTGGAGCCAAGGAATCATGAAGAGCATGTGGGATATGGTTAGCATACCAACAGCTCAAGCCAGTATTGTACAGTTTGAGCTTTGGTTTCTGGCCATGGTGAGCATCTTGTACCTCAGCTTTGAGTTCTTCAAGTCCTGGTAATTCTGCTGGTGCTATCCACTGAAAAGTGAGGTATAGGTGCAGTATATAATAGCATTGATGTTGACCGGGGATCAATGGCTCCTGTAGGATGGCCCCCTCTAGCTTGTTTTGAAGGTCATCATTGAGTGGCATGGCTTTGAAGAGCCTACTGGGAATGGATATTGAATCTGTCTTTGTGTCATATCCTGTCCTAACCTCAATCCCCACACCTCCAATCATCCCTCCAATACTCCCTATGTTACCTCCAATTCCAACACCCTCATCTCTGGTCTCCTCCGAAGGACTCTGTTCTACCCTTTGTCAGACCTCTGATACTGGAACCCATTCCCCATCGGACCAATTATGATTGGCCTGGATCTTGTTTCCTCTTATGTTCACTCCATTCCTCTGACCTATGTTTCATCCCTATAATCATTCCTGTGTTACATTTCATTCTTATATCCTATGTACATTGCCTCTCAGCACCCTATGATCTCCAACTGTGTTGTACCTTTACATATGGTTCCTCCATTCTCCATTCCAGACTCCAATCCGATACTGTAGTATATAACTCTGTAGTTCCCTCATGTATTCCCCAGTTTGAATATTGATGTTGCTTGACATCTTTATTGAAGTCACTCAATGATGTTCTCTTTCCTCTGAACTCCATCCAATTCCAACAAAGTTTCCCTCCTTCCTTTATCCTCTTCACTTGTCCCTTCTATCTCCGAAATGAGAACCTGACAGTAGGCAAGGGTGCAACACATAAGTCCTGTGCCAAGTTCTCACCCCCATAACCCCTCATCTCTGCCCCGTTCTGCCTTCGTCGCCTCTGCTTGTCGTTCTGTTCTCATCTCCATTGGACCTCCAGCCCATCCAGTGTCTTTTCACCCGGGAGTTGACTGATACACCTCAGACCTCCATCAAACAAAGCCCCAGAGGAGCCTAGCATCCTGACACTTCGGCTCAAAAGGGATAACAAGAACAAATCTAGCAGATGTGGATATTAAAGCAGTCTTCAGTTTAAAGGGGGTAAACAGGAGCAAAGTGATGGCATTTCAATGGGGTGGAGTGGCAGGTTGCATGATGGAAGGAATGGCACTCCACTGTGTACACAATAACTACAATCATTTATGAAACTGCCAAAAGAACAGAACTCCGCAAATGGATATCCTAATCAACTTGAGCCTTGAACTCAAATCCAGCATGGTAATCCTAATGTGAAACAGAATAGTAAAATTGTTTGCTCCAGTATTTGTTGAGCCAGAAGTTGTCACAGAGCTCATAACTTGTATGTGAAGTGAGCCATGGATTAGCCTCCTTTCTGAAGCATGGAATTATCTGTGCAGGGGAATGAATATGAGCCAGAGGAATCACATCACCAATGCATGTGCCATCCCTCCTCAGTGCACGCTTGAGAGAGTGCAAGCCTGAGGTGGAGTTGGGGGCAATGTTAAAGCATTGGACATATGCAAAAAAGGAGTTGATGCTGATGATCTGAAAGATGAGGTGGAGTTGTAAAACCATGTGTCCTGCAAATGCAATCAGTGAGACAGCCAGGGCCACTGGCATGTGGATGCATCATTCAAGCCTCCCACAGGCCAGTAACTATCAGCTGTGGTGCTTGCAACCACACAGTCATAACAGTCAGATGGATAGTTGTGGTTATGAGGGGAAATGAGGAGGGTTTGCAGGGGCTTCACCAATTTGGGATCATGTACTGTCCATAGTTGGATGCAGATTTTTGACAAGATTTGCAACCTGTCCATTGGAAGGAAGGTCTGAAACTTAGTCTTCCCCCTTTCACTTCATGGGATTCACCATTTGAACAGCAATCCAAACAACTCAGAAGAGCATTTCAAAGATCAGCAAGTCCAAATCATTCTGAAGCTTCAGAAATTGTCAGTCTTAAAGATGGCTTGAGTGCTAAATGAAAGGCTGTGGTGAGTGAGGAGAAGGTTCACAATGGTAGTTGGACCAAAGGGGGTGGATCATGAATAAGCATGCTTGCCAGCTGAAAACAATCAATGACGTTGTGGGTCAGAGAGCTGTAGAGTAACATGTTCCAGTGCTCTTCACCCAGCTTGTGCTCCTCTCCCATGTCAACATTTTTGTTCTGATTATCCTTGGGTTCATAAGTGGGTACAACACTTGTAATCCATGTCATGAGATCAAAGCAGAAGCATTTCTCAACATGATCAAGATGCTGAACAATCTGGGCATAGTGTTTTTGGTTGTTTCCTGCACACACTGACCTCTTGACCTTGGTTACATGAGCATGCTCTGTGATGTCCACACTTCACTGCATTGCAGCCTCTGACTCCTGAATGGAAGGTACGACATGTTGAAAAAGCTCTAGTTTGGGTATGTGGAAATGTTTGGCATGATCTCCAGCTGTGATAATGAAGTCTTTATGATCGTGAAACAGCTTCAGGGTGGCATCTAATTTCTGTAGTGTGTGATCATCAAAGGAGGGCATTTGAGCCAGATATTGGAAATTCATAAGCACACGGATGGTCATAAGGAATCAGGGAGGAATGGCACCAGCAATGATCACTACAATATATCATTGCATCACACAATGATCATGTCCCATCACCTGTTTTAGCTTTAAAATGCCTTTCTTGAATGTGTGATATCTGACTGGTGTCTGAATGAGAGTGAAGTGATAGTCAAGTTCCACACTGCCCATAACAGCAAGGCATCATTGTAAATCATGATCGAAAAAAAATTGATGAAAGTGATGAAGCAGCTCCATCTTCAAAAACCTCCCTGGATATGATAAAGGCCAGTCAATCCAGAAGGGGACGTTCACACCATTGAGGCCATATGTCTTCACCCATTTGAGGAAATTCGGGAAGTCATCAGGGCTGCATTTTGAGCATATTGCATGAATTTTATGCCTGGTTTGATCCATGGTATGCAGAGGATGCAAGATGGGGTCACCAAACTCACTATGGGTGGCGGTGGAAATGGAGGATACTTTGATACTCATGCATGCAATCAGACTCTCCTCAGGTGTATCAGCAATGTACCCAATGAGAGGTGTGTAGCAATACCAAAGGTTGCCGACAGGGTTGCTCATTAGGACCCCAACAGTGGTGGTGAAGAGATGTTGAAAGACCTAGACTGCTATACATCTTCGGACAGGAAACTAGCAGGTCAGCAACACAAAGAAAATGAAGGGATGATTTGTTCGTCCCAGGGGAAATTTGTAGAGCAGAGCTCCACGGAAGAGAACCACAGGACTTACAGGAGGTGAAATGGATAATGATCTGGAAGAGCTCCTATGCTTCAGACATGGCTGACGAGCACAGGACTTGATTCTTCACAGATCAGGAGAGAGATATGAAGAGATGATCACAGACATGGCTGGATCACTGACAATGACGAAGAACTGAACTCAAGATGGACAGAAGACAGACAGCAGATAGATAGATGATTGATTAGATGTGCAGCACAGTGTGTGAAACACAACTTTTATAGTCTGGGCACACCTGAGACTCTAAATAAACATAAAGAGAAAAGAAGGAACCATCTGACGTGAATCCGGTAACCGGATCACAATACTAAGCGTCCAGTACATAGCATCTGGTACACTATAAGTATAGTAGAAACTATCTGATAGATGGACCAGATCGAAAGGAAATGGATACAAGAAAACAGGTACATACGAGTAGGGCAGACCGGAACCAGATGGACATTGATAGACATGGATGCTTGATGTCTCAACAATGACCTAGTGAAAGTCAAATAGAGGTAGAATGACCAGATACGGACCTAAGGAGTGACGGCTCCTTACAGCAGTGATCTTCAAGGGCTGCAAGATGATGTCAAGAGATTGATGAAACAGGTGGTCTGACAGAAGCCCTCATACTCATGAAATCTTGTGAATAAAAGAAGGGACAGGAAGAAGAGTGAGGAGAAGGTGGCCATGGAGTGAGCCCTTGCTATGGATTTCGGGGTCAATATTTGTGAGGCTGATCAGTAGTGGGTGTGCCATGCAATTTCTCAACATGACAGAGATATTTGTCTTGTCAGATAACAAAGTAATGCCTAAAAGAGTCACACCATCCAGTAGTGTGCTCTGGTATCCTGAGCAGCGAGTAAAGAGTCGAAGGAAATGACTCACCTGTAACTCTCATGCATGATCTCCAGATAACCAATCATCATAGACACAGGCCAACTGAGCAGCAGTTGTTCACACCTTTTGGGGAATGAAGGATATATGCTGTTCAAAAAGGGGGTGACTAAGTAACACCTGGAGGCACTTAATGGGATCACAGTAATACAGAGCAACAGGGCACTTTGTTGAAACCACAGTGCACATAGACAGTGATTTTCAGCAAGGTCCAGCTGGCAACATTTTGGCACACAGGCAGAGCTGTCTTGCAGACCAGAAAGAGATGAGAAGTGTTTTCATCTGTCCAGTCCAGGTAGCAATTCAAATAAAATGGTGAGTGAAGGAAGTAATGACAGACCAGATCCAGTGCCAAAAAGCTGTCAATTTCCACCATACTGAGACCAGAGTGCAGGAGCCAAGATCCCAATTGCCAGTCTTCTTACAATGCAAATGGGTAAAATAGATTCTCCTGGCATTGTGATCCAAATTTGTCAGAAAGAAAGTCCTCCATAAATGTTCTGCCTTCAGAGAGCACTTGGTGTGCACATGGATGATACTCTACATTTGTTGCATCTGGTGCATTGGAGTGAGCAGCTGGATCATCCGCAAGAACTTGATCATACCACTGGTCTAAACCAACATCAGTCAGGGAAATAGAACATGGAGATGATTGAAGGGGTGACTGGGCCAATGGTTGCATTGGAATATCATGGAGATCGCCATCAAGTTGGAGCGTCAGTGGATGGTCAGGTTGCACAAATGAGTTACATGAGCCAGAAGGTTGATTCATGTGCCGAAGAACATTTGTATCACTTGAAAAGTGCTTGCCACATGCTGGGCAGAAGGAAAGCTTTTCCACCCTGTGCACCTTCTTTTTCACTCTAGGCATGATGATTGCTATGTTAAAATGCCAGTGAAGTACAAGAGCTTTGATGTTACGAAATGATTACGAGAAAAACAGCACATTCACTTACATACCAAAGAGTAATAATGACATCAGGCTTGTCAGACGATTTCATGCCCTCATTGCACATTCTCATACAACTCTCACTACTGCCTGGGCCAAGCATGGAATCAAGACCAGGAAACAGTTTTGATCAAATTTTGATTGCTCACTGGGTATGTCAGTGACAATCTCTTGACTATTATTTAACTAAATGTACTGATTTCATTCAAATGCTATACCACTGGCACAGGCGTTAGTGGGACTTGCCAACCAAAAAGTACCCATTCCACACACACCATCCAAAGCCCAGCTCTTGATAGTGAGTGCTTGAGTTGATCAATGTATATGTGTGATCCAGAGGGATCTCACTGACCACCTGGTCCAATGCAACCTGTTAAGCCTTGAGTATAATCGCAAGCAAGTAGAATTGGCTGAAAGAAACATCATGGAGGTGGAGTTGTATGTTGGCTGGGTACATTTGGCTATCAGAAAGAGTGGGCACTATGCTTTGTTAGGTCACGTAAATGCTTTGCATTGTGATGCAGAGCTGCATTAGTGCCAACATCATCTTCAGTGATCATTTACTAACAAAAGCAGTCAACAGGGGCATTTACACTGATGACAGCTATGAGGATGATGGCATAGATGTCTCCCATGTAGATCTTCCAAACTGTTCTGGAAGTCACACTCAACCACATGTAGACAATACCACAGCATGTATTAGTTCTAGTTCTCCCGAAGTATGTTGTGAGTCCTAGCGGCTCTGAATCCATCCTTATATTTTCTTATTCCATATTTGCACTGCATGGAAGGACTACACACATCTGCACAGAACATCCCCTGACTCGGTGTAAAACTCCTAGGAACTTGTCATATCCGTGACAACTCCGGTCCCTCCGGAACCAACTCCGCTCGTATCTCCAGTGAGAACTCACCGATTATGTACTCTCGTCTCTTCGGACCTATGTAGATATCTCACGTGACTTCATTGTTCCCTATTTAGTTAGTTCTCACGCTCCGTACCTTTCTCCGTCCCTGTGCAGCACAGCTCTGGCGAACTGCACAACCGGTGCGCAGCTCCGGTTCTTAGTTTCCCGACCTCCGTTTCATTACTCATCCGTTACGACTTCGTTACAAATCCGATGCTTCTCCGTACTATATATTCTGTACCATCTCCACTGTACATATCCAGTCATAATATCAAATTGAGTACTCGACATTCTCTCTCCTCGATCAGCTTGACGCTCGGCTCCCGCCGAACTCCGACGGATATCCCTTATCCTTCTCCGAGTCTAGACGACTCAACTCCGCACCTCCGACCCTCCACAAATACAGGACCACAACCCCAAGACTTGGATAGTGGCGCACCACATAAGGTGAAGCCAAGGTCCTACTAATATCTCCGGAGTTCCGGAGATACACCAGAGTTCGTCCACACAGCCCTAACAGAAAGTCTCAAAGAGCAAGGAGGTTTCTGGTGAGGGACTGGGAGCTAGAATAAAGAGTGGAGCAAGGACCCAGCACATTGAGGTACACAAAGGGGAGGTCTAGCTTGTGAAATACTAGTATAGGACAATGAGGTGTAAATACAAGTAAAGTGAGTTCAGGGCAGGCAAGGAAGGAGTCACTGACAAAGCAACTGGAATTGAATGAAATGCGATGGAAATGGACAAGGAGTCAAGGTATCATAGTCAGTGATGAAAAGAAAAGAACATCCAGATTGTGACTAGTACCCATGTGTACATAAGTGATAAGAGGAAAATGGGGCCAATCATAACAGGCTTCACCTTGTGTGATTTGCCACTGCCCAAGTCTTGGTATGTGGTCCTGTATTTGTAGAGGGTTGGAGGTGCAGAGATGAGTTAGAGTGACTTGGAGGAGAGGTGAGAATTACCATTGGATTACAATGGGAGTCTGGCATCAGAGTTATTATTGGAGAACATCTAGTCTATTCAATATCATGGCTGAAGTCATTACAAAGGGTTCATATACTATATATACTATGGAGGAGACAGATGAGTAAGTAAATATGTGATTGGTAAGATGGAGTTCAGAGGAAAGGTAACTGGAGCAGTGCACTGGATGTGCAGTTTGCCAGAGCTGTGTTGCACAGGATCAGAGAAAGGTACAGAACATGAAAACTAACTGAATAGGAAACAAGAGTATCACATAACATATCTATAGAGGTCTGGGAAGACAAAGGTGCATAATTGATGAGTTATCACTGGAGATACAAGTGGAGTTGATTTCAGAGGGACTGGAGTTGTCCTGGATATGACAAATCTGGTGAACTTCCCTACAACCTCCTCTTCTACCCACTTGTCCTCCATATCACTCCATATCACTCCTCTGCCTTCAGCTTGCATAAGCACATTAAGTAGCCTCACCTGCTGGTTGAGTGCCCAGTTTTACTTATGGATTCCCTCCTGAATGTCCTGCAGTACCTTCACCAGTGCCTCATCTGTTCCAATGTGGAATCCACTCCCCTCCATTCTCTCTGACTCCATATCTGACCATGCCTTCTCCTGTGTGTGTTCTGATCCCTCCAGCATGTCTGCTTTCCTCTGCTTCTCACATCCCACCTTTTCCTTCTCTGGCCTCTCATATCTTGCCTATGCATTTTGACAAACCATGCACAACAATGACTTCCTAGGCCCAAGCTCACACTCAAAGCTATGATTGTTGCATCTATGGCAGTCTTGTAGCCCTCTGGCCCTCTTCCAGAGCTCTTCTCATCTTAAACTCACTCTGTCTGGACTCTGTCAGAAGGCTCTCTGCATGGCAAAAGTCACACTTACCAGGACTCTGGCCACCTCCTCCACCTCCCTTTATACAGTCCCTTCTACTGCCCTCCTCCTCACCACCACCTCCATCCTCTTTCAACTCTCCTCCTTCTTATGTGTTTTCATCCTCCTTTTCCATTTAGTGGACTTTGCCTCCTACAAGACGTCATCATCCTTGCACTCTATGAGTCATGCATCTCACCAGGACTTGATGTTACCAACTTTGGACATGGTAGTGGTTGGAGGTCAAGCCAGGATCCAACTCCAATGTTATCCTTATATCCACCTTTCATGCTCTGATGCTGAAAAACTTCAATGGACTCTGCCAGTTACCCCCTAAGGCCTTCAAGGGTTTGAGCCTAAGAGTGGAATACTGTCATATCTCAGAATCCAACTGAGTCAACTCCAACCTCTGAAACTAACATCCCTTCATTCCTCCAGTGATATCCCCCCAATTATGCAACTCTGTTACTCCAGACCTGTGTTAGATTCACTTACATACTGCTACAATCAGCCACTTTTTCCTGTGGTCACATGCCTTTCTACATATGCATGGGTATAAGTCACTGCTTGGATGTTCTTTTCTTTTTATTGCTGACTCATATACCATAACACATTGTCCAATCCTTTGCATTCAATGTGATTCCATTTCCTTTATCAGCAACTCCTTTCTTGCCTACCCTGAACTTGTTCTATGCCTGTACATATACTTCACTCATATCTCTATGTATTTTTCAAGTTAGACCACCCCTTTTTGTACCTCAATATACTGGGTCTTTGCTCCACCTCTTGTCTCTCATCCTTAGTTCCTCATCAGGAAATCCTTGACTCTGAGAATTCATAGCACTCTTGAGGCTATGTTATTCAGTGAACTCCTTGTCTCTCAGTAATGTTAGATTGCTGAGTTCTTGGATCTCTTCAAAATTTAATCATTGAGACAGAGCAAGAAGAATGCCCTGTTCACCTTGATTTCTCATACATTTACCCTCATGGAATGGCTTGCCATGTTTCCATCAAACCCTTGACCCAACCCACCTTAGTGGCTGTGCTTATCCTCCATCCAAGGCAAGTATAATGAAAGGTCTAGCTTTCCTTATTGGATATTATCTGATAAACCACCATTTCACTGAGACTCCTCATTGACACTTATTGGCACTTATGCCCCAATGACCCCTCAGATTCCAAGTCACCTTTACATGACCAGATCCCCTCAGAAGACAACAACCTATATCTACCCAGGAGGATATGAAAGTCACCCTTGATGTCACTCACATTCTTTTCCATTCTGCATTCATTCCCTGAGTGCTGATCCACCTGTTGCCAACATCTGTGCCACAGTCTGGTAGAATTTTCCTTCCTTATCCAAGCCCACTTGACACATTAGTATCCCTCATGACAATATCCTCATTGGAACCCATGGAGCTAAAGCTCAATTTCCTGTTGGGCTTTGATGGCAACTTCACCAATGCTGAAGAATGGCTGGATACGATCCATGCCTACCTTCTAGCTCTACAAGAACAACAGCAGGAAAGTTGCTGGGCTAAGACCTTCAGAAGGAAGGCCATTACTGCTGAGAATTTTGACAAATGGTCTGCATTCATAAATAAGTTTAAGAAATTTTTTGTCAGAGGACAAAGTGGCCGACACCCTTGCCTGGTTGTGATCTGCCTGTATGACCAAGGACAAGAAAGAACAGTGAACCCCTTTCATTATTGACTTCAACACTGAGTTCCATCCTTATGTATTGAGACTATTGGCTACTGATGTTGTCCTCATCTCATTCTACCAGCTGGTCATCATGCCACCCTTCAGTACTCGAATTCTCTCTATAAGAATGTCCTGAAAACCATTAGAGGATGGTACAAACATGTGATCTCCTTCCAGAAACAATGGGAGAGAGCAAATCTTGTCACAGAAGCATGAAAAGAAAGGACTAATCCTTTCTATGCCTATATCACCCCTGCACCTTTAAAGCCAACAAAAGACCCCAATGCCATGAATGTCAATACTATCTCCACCCCACTCTGAAAGGTCACTCCCAAAGAACAGAAGAAAACAAACCTTCAACCACCTGACTTGAGAAACTGTTCCAATTCTGCAACCTCAACATGTCCTTGAATAAGAAAGGCAAGGTGTAAGAAATTCAAGGTGTCTTTCTCTACGACACTCTTTGTCAACATCAAAGTAATTACCAAAAGGGTCCTCTTCTATGTCATGGATTGCAGAGAATAGAACATCATCCTTGAATCATCCTGGCTCAAGGCAGTCAGCCCCTCATTGACTGGTATAGACAGACCTGTACTGTCTCTGAAAACCTTGACAATTGAAAGACTTGTACCAGTTCCATGTCATCAATTTCAAATGGCATGACTCCTTCTACCCCATTGCCACACCTCAGGAAACCATGTTTCATTAAGTCTGTGGCAAATAGCTCTTTGACTAGGAGCCTGACCTCATCATCATTGCAAAGAAATTTGCCAACTGTAGCTCACTTTGAATCATGCTTCACCCCCATTGAAACCAAAGCATTCATGAACAAGGTCACCACTGCCACCAAACTTGCAGCTGCAACTGATAAAGCCAAACCCAAGACCACTCTTTTCTCTGAATATGCTGAGTTCTCAGAAGTCTTCACCAAATGAGCTTCTGATCATCATCCTTTATCATGCCCCTACAACCATAAGATTCATCTTGATGATTTCTTTGTTTTCAAAGTTGCTGTTCCCAGATGAAAAAAAAGCTACCAAGGAATTTACTCAAGAGAACCTTGACTGTGGAAAGATCTGCCCCTTGGATTCCCCCCAACTATTACCTTTCATCTTTATCAAAAAGAAGGACAGAGAACTCTACCCCTGTCAAAACTACCACTACCTGAAGAAGCATATGGTTCAGAATTCATACCCTCTTCCCCTGATCTCAGACCTTGTCAACAAACTCAAAGATGCCAAGGTTTTCACTAAGGTTCAGCATTTGTTGGAGATACAACAATGTCAGAATTAAGGATGGCAACCAATGCAAGGCTGCCTCCATTATGCATCAAGGCCCATTTAAACCACCCATCATGTTCTTCATGCTTACAAACTCTCCTGCCATGTTTCAGATTCTCTCCAAACCCAGACCTCCATGAGGAAAGGATAAAGCACATCCTTCAAAGAATGCAGGAACTTGATCTGCACTTGAAACTTGAGAAATCTACATACATTGTTGCCACTGAGGTAGAGCATCTCAGGATGATTGTTAAACCTGGACAGATTATGAGGGACTCTATCAAGCTTGATGAGATTAACTTCTGGTTTACCCCTATAAATTCAAAGATGTCTGGTCCTTTCTTGAATTCACCAACTTCTACAGGCAATTCATCTCAAACCACACCTTGGTCATGCACCCCTTGACAAACCTGACAAAAGAGAATCTTGCATGGTGAAGACAACCAGGCACCTATACAACGGTTGCCAGCTTACACTGAACACAAGAGAGAATGCAGCAGTAACTAGCCAAGCTAGGTGGGGCACTGTACAGCATGCACTAGCAAGAAGACTAGTAGAGGTCTAGGGGAGTGAACAAGGGGTTGTGACTGGGAATGCCACAAGAACTTATCTGAAGTTCTTGGGCTGTCAATATATAGTACAAGGGATGTGTGGTCATGTATGGTTATGATATCTGTTACAATCATCTAATCTATGGTACAGCATCCCACATTGCTCCCATGCATTACAATTACTCTAGAAACTCTACATGCAAACTCTAGGCATAACCTCATAACCCTACCCATGCATGCAGTATGACATCATATGCATTCTAGAGTATTCTAGACCATTTTATGCACCATTCATCACCCTTACTCTACACCATAACCTTAAACCTATTCATATGTATATGATCTTCCATTCTTCCATGGCCTTGCATATCAGGTATGCACAACATTGTAGCATTCTTCCATATGATCTCTAATATATTAGATACATTCACAGACATCATGGACATCTTATATTAGTATACGATATGTACAAACTCATATATAGTATATAAAGAATCTGAATCCAGCCACCAAGAAACAGTCTTGTCCTCTTGTGGATCCCTCAGCATCAAAAATGTTGACTCATCCATCTCACTTCTCACTCCTTAGCCCTTGAGTGACCTAGAGCCTTCACTGATTCTGAGTTGTTTCAATATCCATGTATAGTAACAATGGAAGGTCATAGAATGTCACAGAACATTCTGAAAGCATCAGTCAGCACATCAGTCAGCACATTGATAAGTGATATCAGTTAGCAGTATTAGTCTGCATGCCATGTGATCTGTAACATATGACTGTGACTTTGATGTGACATGTGACATAAAGTCACGTGACCCCTATGTGTGCAGAAAAAAAAAGAAAATAACAGAAAAATAGCAACAAATTAGGGAAAAATAGACATATTGTAACACACGGAGTTGCACTCCTGCATGCCAGAGTCCTCCAATCAGTTGAAGGCTCTATTTCTTTTGAAATCAGTTCTCTACCTGCCTGACACCTTCTGACCCTTTGCCATCATGACTGATATGTTAAATTTTGCCATGGAAGTGATTCTTCCATAGACTAACATCAACAGAGACTGGCATCTGTGGTTCCACCTCTCACAGTCATGCTCACCAGCTGAGAGAAACTATGACATCTACAATCTTGAACTCCTTGTGATCATCTGTGCATGAAAGGCTTGGAGGCACTACCTTTCATGCTTCCCTTTCCTGGTCCAAGCCTTCATGAACTATAAGAATCTGACATAATTTCATCAACCCCAGAACTTGAACTGCTGGCAAGCTTGCTGGCTACTTGATCTTGCTGATTTTGACCTAAAAATGGTCCACATTCCTAAATTCCAGCTTACTACCTCTGATACCCTTCCACACTGCCTGTCAATTCTGGATACTCTGGGCTCAAGTCCAGTGGAGGTCTGAAGGAAAAAGGGAAGAAAAGGGCAGAGGTGGACCAGAGGTCTGATGGAGGTGGGGGAACAGAGGTGCGGACGTACAAGGGCATTGGTGTAGGATATATGTGTCATGGCCTTCAAGTCCAGCCCTCAGGGAAAGAAGGCAAGGGAAAGGGAGAGAGATGGAGCAGAGAATAGACTTAAGAGAGAGGAGACTCAAGGGGAGGAAACTTAGTTGATATTCAAACTGAGGGATACATGTGGAGTATCTCAGATGTATATACAAGGAGATTGGATTGGAATATGGAACAGAGAACATAAGTATTGTAGGGAATAAGTATAGGAATGATTGGAGAATGTGAAGGACCAATGGGCAGTGTTCATAGAGCATAGGAATGAGGAATGGAATGAAGAGAGAGCATATGGTCAAGCATAGGAATAAAGAATGTAGAAGAACATAACTTATGTCAAGATCTGGACCAATGAGAGGAAGTTCAACAGAAATATGATGTCCAATGTTGGACATCTGATTTGGTCCTCAAGTGATGTTGGTAGGGTCTGATTGGAGAAGATCAAAGATGGTAGAGATGGAATCAGAGTTGTATGCAGAGGAGTAGGGAGGTGTGTTTAGGATGGATATGACAGTGCCCCCCATTTAGAGCCAAGCCCATGAGGCCCAGAACAATGCAGGACTCACCTATTGTTTGACAATAGCTTTGTGGATCCTGTGGACAACTCAGGAGCACCCAGTGGGATTTGAATTTTGTGGCACTGTAAAAATGGATTGGAGTTCATTCAATTCCTGAACTCGAACAACAACCATCAATATGTCAAGCAGCCATGAAGAAAGTCCAGTTGATAACAAGGTGGCCAAGCTCCAAGCCCAGCTCACTGTGGTTTAATGCCACAAGAAGCAGGAGCAGGCAGTGTATTGCAGACATGAGGTAGAGGAGCAGGAGTGGAGAGAGTGTGAGGAGTGCAAGATGAAGGAACAGGAGGCCTGGAAGGCAGAGGACCATGCAGAGTGCAAGAAGAAGAAGGCTGAGGTGAAGCAGAAGGCTCAAAAGGAGCGGAAGGAGAAGGAACTGGCCACTGACCACAAGGTGAGTGGTCCATATGGGCAGTGATGGAGCTGACTGCAGTGAGCAGGACAGCCTGATCAAACTCAGGTCTGACATGAAGGAGTGAACTGGTGGGAAGAAGAAATGGAGGAAGTGGGAGGTGAATGGCTGCAACCAGTGCTGGAGGCACAGGGACACCTGCATGCTGCCATTAGATACAAAGTAAAAGGTGTGCATGGGATGTGCCAGGGTGCATATCATGTGCATGAGGGTGGAAGAGGAGGTGCTGGTGCTGGAGTTGCTGTGGAGTGGGAAGAAGAGAAAGCAGGTGAAGTCCATGGTAGAGATCCAGGTGGGGCCATCATAGTCAGGCAGAGGGGCCAACATGGTGGTCCTCAGGATGCTCCATGAGATTGCAGAGCATCTTGAAGTGATCATGGGGGTGATGCAGGTGCAGGAAAGAGAGTCTCAAGAGGCAGGGACATAAACAGAGAGGCAGGAGAAGAGGATGGAGGAGAAGGGGGTCTGTTAAGACCAGATCTCCTTCACTCAAACTCCAGTCAGAAATCGGAGGTCAAAGAGGAGAAAAGGCTGCAGATGGCCAGAGGTCCAGAGGGGTGAAGGCTTGGTACAGAACTTGTGTGTCATGCCCATGCACTGTCATGGCCTTCTTGGTTGGAGATGCATCAGAGGAAACCAGAGAAGATAAGAGGAGTGGTCTAAGGTGGTATTCAGACTGAGGCTATCTACATACAGCCAGAGTATATATATGGAGGAAAGTCAGAGGCTATGTAAATAGGTAAGACAGAGTCAGAGAGGTCATATGCCAGAGCTGTGCTGCACAGCATTGGAGGAAACACAGAGATGAGACTAAACTAAATATGGAACAAGGGATGTATGTGAAGAGATCTAGGATATGTCTGGAGTTTTGGAGATTAGGAGTTGGTGAAAGATCACCAGAGGTACTAGTGGAGTTGCTCTGGAGGTCGGAGTTGACTTGGTTGCATGGAATATGACATGGTCAGAGTGGAGGCAAAGGAAGAGGAGAGTGATGTTGAAGATTGATCAGAGGAGGAATCTTTACCTTCTGGTTCTGAAAATTCTAAGACTTTAATTAGTCAACAAAAAAATCCAGAAACACCTCTGAAAATCTGCATTCATCCAGTGGTTCAAATCCTCCAAGATTACAAAATTTCAGTTACAATCCATTGCATTATTCACATCATTCTCCTATAACCTTCATCTCTATTCTTGTTCGGGCCATTCAAAATGTCTTAGCAGAGTAAGCTCAGTTTTTACAACAACAAGCAGAGTCATTGGGATTATTGCCTCAAGATCCTCAAAGACTTAAGTTACCTCCTTTGCAACAATCATTCATCCCTCCAACACCTGCTCCAACACTTGCTTTTAAAGAAGACCTTTTTGATGGACCTGATTACACAAGAAGATTTCAGAACTTCCTTTCTTTGGAAAGTTGTCCAGAAGAGCTTAAGATAAGACTTATCAACTTGGACCTGGGTGCCTGAAGAGGTACTTTGATCAATACTCACAGATTAATTTCCATTTTGGGAAAAGCTCCCCACTCCTCAAACTTGATATTTTCTGGAGTTTTGCTTTTTGCTCCCTGTACCTGGTATACTATCAAAAAGTTAGCAGAGAGTGGCCTGTAGTAACAGTGGGGCCCAGGAACCTGACACGTCTTTCAGGTGGCCCACCTTGCTCACCTGTCACTTCCTTAGCCATGTTTTTTTCCTTTTATATCATCCTTTGCCATGTGCCTGTCCTTTGTCTGGTGTCAGCATGCCAGCACATGTTACTTAATAAATTTCCTTTTTTGTCGTCCTTGCAACCGCCTCTCAAGACCGCCAGAACTGCCCGCAGCTCGAGCGAAATGTCATGATAAATCACAGAAAATTGAAGGAAAATCATGGAAAAATTAGATACATGATGTATTCAGTTGGGTGTGCTGTAGTTTCTTGCCTGGTGGTCAAACAGACTGGATGTTATGCCAGAAAGTGGTCACTGATGGTGATCTGATAACAGATCACTGGTAAAAACTGTGTTTTCACTGCTTTTCCTTCTCTCTTTCATACCACCATCACTCCATCCTGCCTTCACTGGCACCACTCTACTTGCTCTTTGCCCTTGCATACCTGATCCACAGGGTTAAGTGGCATTCAGGCCATTGCCTAAGATTCTTTTTTCCTTCACCCTTGACGTCTTTAGAGGAGCCCCTTGGAAGGGCAGAATTGGAAAAGGTAGAATTTTTGTCGTCTGTTTCACACTCCCTCCCCCTGGAGGTTGATTAGTCCGCGCTGGGGTTGTGCCTGGTTTGCAAGGGGTGACTCATTGGGTGACTCCTTTGAGGCTGAGCCTATTTAGCCATATCCGAGCCAAAATCTCAAGGTAGACCATCACCATATCACTACAGTACTCAGATAGACCACCCATAGCACCTAGATAGATTACATAGTAGCTATAGGGTACATTTAGGGCTCAAGGTTCATAGCAGCACATTAAAATGTAAGCATAACACATGTCATTTTTTTTCCCATACAGTATGTCTAATCAACATCAGGGCTACACCTCCAACCTCTCCTCAATGTGCATGGGCCTCTGGCCGTCAGGCTGAGCGTGACCGACGTGTTCTTGGATCTCCTCCATCTCACAGTCATCCTTTCAATGCTGTAAGTCTAAATCACATTCAGTGTAAATATAATGAAAATTGATTAAATGTCTTTGTAGAATCATCTACCTGTGCATGTGAATCAATATCCAGGCTTATCTCGCCATCAAATTGAACATATTCATGCACAATGCATGCATCGTTTACGTTCTCCTTCACCACCACCACAACATCATGCTTTTCAACCTCCTCCTCACTGGCATCCTATGCCTCCCATTCCTATTCAGTACCAGCTTTCTCCTCAGCCACCTCCACAATTTCAGAGAGTTGGTCCAAGAGTTGACTATACTGCAAGATTGATGCAAAACTTCAACTCTGATCATCAGAGACGTCGTTCTAGACGATCTAATCAT
>JBBPTO010000797.1:0-22301 GCA_038094155.1 Pulveroboletus cf. aberrans | reverse complement strand
ATTGAAGGCTAATCTGTCATGGATCAAGCTTCATTACCAAACCAGCAGAGGATGCGCATGGCTTTCAGGAAAGTACCCCAATGGGACAAATTACCATGGATCACCCAACTATTGTGATTGTCAATGTGCGAGGTCACCTATACCGAAGTATATCTTATTCGAATCGCAATCACTGCAATGGTGGGTGGACTTCATGGAGGAGGTCTTTGCGGCGTTGCGAGACAAGCCGTGCAGGGCGACTGTGGAGAATCTTGAGGCGGAAACAGTCCAGAAAGTCAGGGCACTTAACTGTCCGACCTGTTCTACCAGCATAGAGGAGGGCATGCGGAGCTTTTCTAAGCTCTTGGTGAACAAAGTAGATTACGCGGTCAGCCAGGTGAGCCGCAATACATTTGTGTACAACTTACTGGTTAAAATCTAACATTTTTGAACAACAGGTCAAGTTAGATTTCACAGTTCCGCGAAACCGCAAAATCGGCAGCGACAGCTACCCGGCAAAGGGTAGGAAAAAGAAAGGGAAAAAGAAATAGCGCTAGTGTCGTCTTACATAGGCGATTATCAGTGCAGTATGTGGCCTGCTCTGATGTGAGATATTCAGTGGACGAGAGTATATGGATTGTCTGCGAAACAATTGCAATTTGGAAATCGAGAGAACATGCTTTGTGCATGCCACGAGACAACAATAAGATCGCAGTCTTTCACAGATGGGATGTTTCAATACACAATCGGGTCTTGTGCCCATAGAATAGAGTGACTATCCTTCTGACCTTACAATAAGGAGATAATGGGTTATGACTCACAATATGGTAGGTACACTAAGGTGTATCATGTATCGCCTCCGATTCCCACGTTATTCTTCCTCACTTTGATCCTGCAAGAAGGCCATTATGCTTGCTCGGGCATTGTGCTTGAAAAAAAAGTTGACTTGTCTCTTTGTCAAACTTCGCATTATTTACTCACTTTCTTCCGTGCGGGTACTACATCTGCATCGCTGTGGCCGTCATCCGCAGACTCTTCTGTTTCGGACGAGCTGCGGAGCCCCTTTCCGCGCCTCTGTATGGCCTTCTCGAAATCTTGCACATCCCCTGGACACAACAAATGAGTTGTGCTCAAATATAGGTCAATTACAATATGCTCACTGAGTTCCTGCGCTAGTTCCCTCCGTTCTCTGATGGCTTTCGCCTTCTCCAGGCTATACCGTGGTGTCATCTCAAGTTCGCCGAGTATCAAGTGAAGTCGTTTGATTTGTTGCGAGGGCCTGTCTAGTCCTTCAAACTCTTTCTTCCAGACCTTGCGCACACCGCAAGCAACCACTATACCCTAGAAAAACTTATTAGCCCAAGAATGTTTGGCATAGTAGTGCTTTACCTTCAGTTTGTTTACCATTTCCTCGTCTTTAGACAACGCTTCATTCTTCTTTCCTCGTTTCACCTTCTCGTCCTTCTGAGATTTCACAGACTCGTGTTTACGGTTAGCATCCCGTGGAATGAAGTGAAAGATGACTGATACCTTGTCTTGCTTCTTCTGTCGCTTCTCTGGTGGCTCGTCAATGACCGAGGACAGCTCTGACTCTGATTCCATCTGAGTTATGTCAACACCAACTCTGGTCACAACGCCAAGGGGACACGTACGGGATTTCTTGACGGCCCGTCCACTTCCGATGCTGAGGGTTTTAGCGATTCAGTGGGTTTGGGCTTGGATGGCCCAGGGTTTTCGTCGGTGTTCACTTCAATGTCCGAATCATGTGTGACTGTCGTCTGCTGCTTTCAGGTGATAAAAATGAAAGACCATGGTGGATAAGATATTACCTTGAGTTTGTCGACCGTCCCATTATCGTTGGAGGTTAGTTCATTCCTCTTCCTTCGTTTCGTCTTCTCATCTTTCGGAAGTTTCACCATCTTTCGACCGGGTCAGCATTTGAACGAACAGAAAAGATGGAGTGCACCTTGTCTTGCTTCTTTCGTCCCTTCTTCAGTGACTCATCAATGATACAGGATAAATCTGACTCCATCTGCACACGTTAACTCCGACTTTGACCACGGCGCCAAGTAAATGCTCACGGGATCTCTAGATAGTTCCTTCGCTTTCGACACTGAGTGTTTTGGTGATCCCGAAGTAGGTTTGGACTTCAATAGTCCAGGACTCTCGTCGCTGTTCATTTCAACGTCTGAATCATCCCCTGCTGGTTTCCGCTTCTTTCAGGTTTCGATTTCGAGGTGGATCAGCCTGAAGCGTGAAAGATGCCGCGGATAAAGGTACCTGTTTCTGTTTCGGAGGTGACGACCTTCCGGACGTTTGTGCCTTCTTTGATGAATACGCAGTCTTTCGTGTCCCGGATTCCGGTGCAGCCTCTTCGTCAGAGGATTCGATAATAGCCTGATCATGACTCATGGTTCATACATGTCGACGGGTCCCACGGAATTTAACGGCCTTACCTTGGACTTGTATTTCGTTTCGTTCTCTGGCTCCTTTGACGTCTTGCCGGACTTTTCCGTCTTGTCCACAGCCTGAACATCTTACCACGTCCACGAGAAGATCTCACCTTGGAAGGTCTTGAACGTGCGGGGACTTTATTCGATGGCGACACAGAGGCTACGGATGAATTAACTTCTTCCCCACCTTCCCCCGAGGAGTGCAGCAGGAATTTCTACGACGACACGTCATCGATACGACCAGACAGAGAGCAGACGACGCGTTACCCACCGAATGACGCTTGCACTTTGCCTTGCCATCTGACTTTTCCTTCTCGACCTCCTTGCGTCGTGTCGGCTTTCCCTTACCATCCGACGTGTTTCGGAGGTCTTCCTGGTTCGCGTCCAGTCATTTGGCCACCAACACGACGAAGAGATCGCGCCGCGCTTACCAGGGTGGCATGCACGGTATCCTTGACGAAGGACTTGTAATCCCCGCCGTTCAAGACATCTTCCTCGACGCCGAATTGCGTCGCCAGCTTTCCGCGCACAAGGCGTACGGTCAGTTGACTGGACGTAAAACACGCGTCATCGGGCGCTAAACGCTCGTGGCTAGAGTCCGGACCTGTATGAATTCTTACCTGAGTCGACCTTCGTCCCGTGCGGTGGAGAGGATTTCCACGATGGCTTCCTTGAGTTCGTGGGTACCCGGAAGAGCCATAGTATTAGACGAGTAAGGACAACTGTGACACGTCGCGTTGGCGACAACGCGTTGCGTGCGTCACGTGACGTCACCAGCAGGAAGCATGGTGGATAGGTCTTGTTACATTATAAATACAACAATGCGGTAGGATTTGTGATCCAGGAGCCATTGAAGGGTACTGTATCCACCCAAGCGGAGTATAAATTACATCACACAGAAACCAAAAAGAGTGTTAATGGATACTATGAGATGAGTCCTTCAGTAAGCGACTATAGCTTCGACTTGATCTTGACGAGTGAAGCATTCTGCTGCAGAATCTTCGCAGCATCATTTACCATATTCTCCACGATCTGTTGCGCAGGAAGGACATCATTTATGAGTGCGGCCACGCGTCCGATCAGGAACGTCCGAGCTTCAACCGACTTCTCGGGATGTTGCGCCAAATCGTGGTCGGCGGGTATGATTCCTTTCGAAGTCAGTTCCCTGATCTCCTCCTGCCGGTTGTTGTTCCTGGCAATGGTGTGAACGATCGTACACGAACGATGCGAGAACCGACGTACCAATCGTCCACGTACGACGTTCTACGCACGCGCAACGGGCGCCCGGTGTAAATCAACGTCGTCACCGCATCCTCGTAACCTGCGCTCAGCAAAGCATCCTTGTGCGCCTTCGGTGCACTCGCCTCCTTAGATGCAACAAAACGGGTTCCCACCCACACGGCCTGGGCGCCCCACGCTAAATTAGCAGCAAGACTACGGCCATCATGCACGGCTCCAGCGCCTAGGACATATATGGGTTTTCCCGTCAATGGGGACTTGTAGCCCCTGACTGCGTCCACGCAGGCGGGGATGAGAATCGTAGCGGGCGTATCGCCAGTGTGTCCACCGCCCTCGCCAGCTTGGGCACAGATGAGATCAACGCCTGCAGCGATTGCCTTCTCGACATGCTTCGGGTGTCCGACCATCTTTCTCATAAGGAGTAAACTTCCCAGGGCCGCCAACCGGTGTTTCAAAGGGCACTCACGTTCATGATGGGAATGCCGGCCTTGTGCAACCTCTCTACCGCATATGGTGGTGGTACGCCGACAGCACAGACGAAAAGGGCAGCCTTCTCCTCGATGATGGCGTCGAGGAGTTCATTAAGCTTTCCCTTTTGGTAGTCATACTAGGGTCCCATGCGGATGAGCTATGTCATGGGAAAGGGAAGCAAACGACATACATTTGTCTTGCGTGCGTTACCACCAACCTGTGGGATGAGGAGGTCGACACCGAACGGAGCATTAGGGTCCTTCAAGTCGGCCTTGAGAGCTTTAATCTGCACGTTCGTCAGCGTACTTGAATTGGATCGGGAACTTCCACGTACTTGTTGCTTTAGTACCTTCGGGGTGTATCCGTGCCCGCCGATGACACCCAGTCCACCAGCGTTCGTGACTGCTGCGGCAAGTTCTGGCCCCGCAGCTACATTCATGCCTATGGCGCAAGTGTAAGTCGCACGGAAGAAGAGTCTCGTTGCGTGCTCCGTACCAGCAAGCAGAATGGGATGTTTGATTCCAAACATCTCCGTTATTGGTGTAGTAATAGTGGCCATAGTTTGCAGATGAGGGGACTGGGAAACGTCGACGTAGTGTATCACTAGCGGGTATCACCGGGTGAGCCATTCAAGTTGGTATGTTTATGTAGCAACCCAGTTTAGGGCCTGTGTTTACCGGCCATTGGCAGGTGATTCTGATTTGAATCCGAACCACGACGCGTCCCGCTGTCAGCTGATCGGCGTATTCTAGCCCCCGAAGACTACCCGAGCAAAAAAAGATTACGTAGTTGCTCATAGTTAGAAGATATCCTGGATATAGAACATGTATGTATAGAAAACGAGTGTATCAGATACATGAATTGACAGCCGTCCTTGAGAACGCAAACTAGGAGAGTTAAAGCTAATACCACCTTGGGGAAAAAGGTTTACGAGCCCGAGCTCGCATCTTCGAAGCTAGTAGCAGTATGTGACGATGGTGAACCGGCACCCGATTGAATAAGTCGGCGCAGCCGTGCTAGTTCAGCAGCGAGGATCCTAGTTACGAACGATTAACAATCGTAGGCAGGAAGGCTCGATGTGGTCCTTACTTGGCAGTTTCGACAGCTTGATCACTACGCTGAGCTTGTTCCTCGAATTGCACCTTGAGTCGCCCTATCTCTTCCCGAAACTCATCCTCGATTTCCTTCCGAACTCTGGAACCTTCGATCTGGAGATCTTTTACCTTTGTTTGAGTTAACTGAGCTACCTTCGTCTCCTCCACCAGCTGCTTGTACTTTTTTCCGATTGTTTCCGCTTCCTTTTTTACTTTGTCCTCCCGCTTCCGCATCTCATCCCTGAGCCGGTCTGTTTCATGCTTCCAGCTCTCCGTCATGCCTTTAATGCTGTCTCGTAGTGTAATGTACTCTCGTTCGGACTTCTGGGATAAAGTTGTTGATTCCGTGAGGGCAGCCTCCATTTCACGCAACGATTTCTTTGAGGTAGTCGTTTCCGTCTTGAGTTGGGATTTAAGCGCAGCAGCTTCTGCCTCGGCCTTGCGAGCTCTCTCGAGAACCTGTAAAAAGCGTGAGCATGGGATTGCGGAGAACATGAAGGCGTACATACCTCTTGAAGGAGTCGTTCCTTCCGCGCGACAACATTGTTCAGACCTTCATTTTCCAGTCGAAGTCGTTCTCGACCTTCCTTCAAGTCTTCTGTCTGACGGGTGAGCTGAGCAACCGTACGCTGCGATAGACGAAGCTGGGCTTTGGTATTTTCGAGCGCATTCTTTGCATTGATAACACCAGTCTGAAGGTCTGCCAAAACTTTGGAAGTTCCTCCTGGTGTGAACGAAAACCGACGATTCGGTGACGGTGGTGCTGGTAGAGAAGGTGTAGAGCTTAGATTGACAGAGTTAATGGGGACATTTAGATCTATGGGGGATGCTGGAGGGGGCGTTTGTGGGGAGATATGGTTTAAGTTCGGGATTAAGCCGTCGTCGGCCAGCGCACGAGCATTCCCTATCGAGGTGAAGCCTTGAGGGAGGGTTTTTAGAGAGTATATAGATGAAAAACGGACCAACCGATGCAACGGGTATGCCTGGTGAAATAACATTCATTAATGGGGTTGAATCTTCGGTCAGTGAAAGACCTCTAGCCTTTGGTCGGTAACGACGTACGACTGAGAGTACGGGTAGGACTGGAAATACGCTTGATAGGGTCTCTCGTGTTTGATAGGGCTCCAAAGTCCAGTGGAATGCCTTCGGGAATGCCTTCCGCCTTGAAGGTTGGCATTGCACTTTCACGCCGAGGCAACGGAAGACTCGAGTCGCGACCAGCTAGGCCCTGTAGTACATCGAAACTGGATCTCCGCTTCGCTTTTGGGGTTGAAAAAGCGGGGTTGTAAGAAGAGGGAGGAGAGCTGATGTCGAGCACATCGTCGGAGGGGTGGGATACATGGTTGGAAGCTGCCATAAAGCCTGGAGGGAGTGGACGGGGACCGCGTAGAATGATGTTCTCTAGATTGTGTAACTGAGCCTGCTGCTGTCGAATAGAGTGCTTCAAGGTCGACATATGATTCCGAACAGCCACTGCATGGAAGAGAACGAACCGGGTAGAGTCTGGGTGACAAACGATTCACAATAAGTGATGTTGGGAAATACCTGGATCGTTGAGAGATACGGACGGACTCGACGCGCGCAACGAGCCGCGTGACGATGACCTAGATAGTGGACGAGCAGGAGAGAAGGGTGAATCGACCGAACTGGACATTCAAATGCGAAGAAAAAGAAAGGACCGTGACGGTCAGCCAGGTGACCACACTCTAGCTGCTAGCAATGGTGTTTGCAATATTGACCAGGCTCGGCTGCAGGTCCATATTTGCTCTTGTTTGTCCAGGAACATTGACGCGATCATGTGATCGTGAAGGCACCGTGCTTGATCTTTGTCCAAGTGCAATGGCCGAGTGCGGGATCTGCCTCGACGCGTTGCACAGTCCAGTCTCTATTCCATGTGGTGTGTTTCTCAGCTGCGTACCTTGTTCCACGCTCACCCTGCTTTGCAGGCCACATCCACTGCGAAAGGTGTCTGCGGGCCCACATAAGCGCTGGGGCGGACGCACTGAAATCTGCGTGCCCCACCTGCCGTAAAGCATTCCACATAGGTTTCTCCCTTTTGTGCCACATATGGGACACAACTAACCTTTGTGGCAGCGACACCCGACTTCGCGTTCGTCCCTCAAAAGTACCATGATTTTATCTTGCCCTCTGTACGCAAAATATACATGGACGTCCCTTCCGTCGCCAAACTTGTCGAAGAAATCGATATTTTGAACCGGCGTGTCCAGGATTTGGTAAAGGAAAACAAGCAACTGAGCGACTGCTCTGTCTACTACAGGCGTGCAATCGAAGATCTGACCACAGAAAAGAACACCATCACCGAGCGGGAAGAGGATGCTCGTCAGGAAGCGACGGAATTGCGCAAGAAATATGATTCCCTGAAGAAGAGATATCGGGAGTCAAGGTGAGCTCTCAAACGTATACCGACAGTCAAGCCAACCCCCTCTCTTCTGTAGGGACAGTGCCAGCAATACGACGTCGCAAAGTCTCAGCAGTAGGAGCAGCCAAAACTTTGACACTTCTCACGAAATCCTCCCGAAAGCGGAAGAACAAATGGTGTCACTTCAGGATTCATACCTCAACCTCAGGCCGAAACGTGCTCTCCCCAAATCTCGTTTGTCAAGCTTAAGACTTCACAAGGACGAGTCAATAGCACAGTGCGTCAAGAGGCAACGAAGATACCGATACTCGGATGTCGGTTCTAGCAGCCAAGTCATGGGACTCGCATTTGAAGACGGGGACGAAGAGGATGAATAATCCTCCAACACAGATCTTGCCACGGATTTATCTCTAAGGGGGAATACTGTATGTTTGAAGCAGATGCTGCTGATATATTGACCGTACCATGGGTGTAATCTTGCTCCAATTCCGTAACACCGATTTTAGATGGACCTCAGTGGTTGAAACATGTCTCCAGGCTGTCGAATGTCCGGTGGATGTTCCCAGATCTCACCTAATGTAGTGCTCCAGACCGATCAACGCGTCCGTCTGGAGACCCGCTCGTTTTCTTTCGTGGATCAAACTCCTCGTTCTCTTCCACCGCTGGCGATCCACGCGATCCCCTGTGGCCCTCAGAATCAAAGTGGTCGTCAAGTAATGTAACGCTATGTGCCATTGTTGCAGTCAAGTACTCCGCGGGTGCCAACCTCTCCGGGAATTCATTCACCATCAATGTCTCGGAGGTATTTGGATTTCGGATGCGTTCGGTTGTTCTTGAAACTTCAATTCCTCGTATCGCTGTTGTCAGCGGGGGAATCCACTCCGGTTCGCATGGTCTAGATTCCGTCGCCATTGTCATGGCACCCCTACTGTTCGATATCAGCTGGCCTGGAAACCTGGAATAAGCACCTTGGTCTGAGTTTCTGCAAGATTTCATGCGCGAACTATTTGGAGTATGGTTAAAGCGTTAAACCTCCCCGACTATCGAACGTGATCTGCATGGAGGAATTATTCCTTTTCCTTGGTTCAGCCTGAGAGTTGCCTGTCCGGAACGTCAAATCCGTCCGATGAATTTGGAATGGATCCTGAAGGGAATTCTCAAGAGAGATGATGCGTATAGATCTGAATGGCGATCCTACGTTTGTTCGCCTTCCCCAAGTCCACACACCATGCCGAAGGAGGGTCGCACCACCACTGAACTGGAACAGGGCGGACATCGTTCTCCGTCCGTCCGACAATGTCTACTTCAGAGCGAACCGTTATTTGTTGGCCCTTTCATCACGACCCCTCCTTCCAGTGCACACGAGGAACTGTATCATGGCCTCGAAATCATTCCAATTACCGAATGCAGTCGGGTGTTGGATATGCCTCTGAGATTCTGCTATTCCGCCACCGTCGATGATCTGCGTCTCGAAAATGCGGCAGATATCGAGGCAGTTTTGGAGGCAGCGGTCAAGTACGGTACGGTAGGGAAGAGGTGGAATGAGTCGTTGGAACATAATTACTAGAACCACCGGTCCTGGAGAAAGAGCCATTGCACCTATTCGCCGTCGCCAGCTGGTTCCGTCACGGGCCCGAAGCCAGAATTGCAACGACATGCTTCTTGCAAGAGCCAACACCATATGCGGATTCCGTGACGTTCACCCACGTCGATCAAGGCGACCTTCGAAGCCTCGCCACTTACCGAATCAAAGGCACGCAAGCACTCTTGACGCTCGGAAATAACCTTGCGTGGCTGCAGGAGAAGGAAAGCCACAGTTTTTTTTTTCAGATGGTGGATGAATTGATACATGCGTGCGCAGCGAGCGGACGCGCATTTCTTGATGCACGAAGCGTACGCGCAGGGGTGATGGGCAGAGTATATAGAAGAAACGTTGGCTATAGACTCCTTGCGCCACGGCCATACATAAAAAGTGCTGGAGAAAGCGGAAGACTGCACGTTCTGTCAGTGAAAGTCGGAGCAGTATTTGTGCAGAGGTGGTTGATGCGACTATTGGCATCTGTGAATACAATACCGTTTGATTGGTGTGCACCCTGGCAACTCAAGATCCGTATAGATTCCACTTGAGATCATGGATGATGATCCGAGGTTGATCACAGGGTGACCTGAACCTGGGAAAAGATGAAATGGACTTGTATAGAATATCAACATTGCATTCCATTGACAGGAAACGCTTGTGCACCCATGATCGATGTGTGGAGAAGTCGTAAAAACTGACGGCGACCATAATTGTCACGTCTCTGTGGCCAGGCTAACAGTACAGTTGTCATTGACTACGGTGGAATCAAAAGGCACATATAATGCCTGGACGTAGGGTTGTCAGAATCGGTCTCGAAAACAAACGCACAGCGCACAAGAGCACAATCGTACATGATATGTACGCTCAGGGGAATTAGAATTCCGCAGTGGCCAAAATGTATAAGGCAGGAGGGCTGCAGCGCGCCAGCGGCGTCCCGACGGAAGATATCGCGATGTGTAGTCCAGTGTTGGTTTTTCGTCTTCTTATGCAATTCCACCCTGGCTGATTGAACGTTCACTGACAGAAATTAAACACATACAACGATCTAGACCGGCAATGGATCGGATTCGCTGATAGTCTTTCGAGGTATGTGACGACGAACAACGACCATTGATGTCTGAAAACCTTGACTAGATCAACCATCTTCACATTGATCACGCGGGGCCGAGTACGAGAGTTGGATTTGCGTCGTGGTAGTAGTATGGTGACACGCAGAATATTTTAATTGGTGCCTGGAGTGAGGAACACGGTTAAAAAGGCTGATACATTTCGGGCAATCTTCACCAGAGTGAAGAAGAGTACAGCTTCAACGAGATTTAAAGACAACACACACTTACATGCATAGATAGTAAGCGTGGCCTGAGAACTGACTGCCTGTGCTTTCCTTTGGTGCTATTTGTTCCTAGTCCTGTGGCAACCTTCGGATCAATCGGTTGCCGGTCACCTCGGCGAAACCGCAACCTCCACCTGTTCGGTATCAGTAGTCCATGTAGCCCATCGTCGAGCACAGGAAATACAGCCGGTAACTTTTTTATCTCTCTCCCATCATGTCTGAATCTCCTTTATTCTCCATTTCGGACCTCCAAGCACCCGAGGCGGGCCCGTCACACTGCGCCACCAGTGAACCCGATCCAGGACCTCAGAGTCTGGGACCAGTGGACGCACCCACTCCTTTCAACCAACCTCATGCAGACGTGATCCTCCGAACATCAGACAATGTCGACTTCCGCTTCTACAAGCTCCTCTTATCCCTGGCATCCCCTTTTTTCGCCAACATGTTCGCGTTGCCACAACCTGGCCCGCTCGATAAGGCTGCGGATCAAACAAAGTATGGCCTGCCAATTATACCCGTGGCTGAGAAGAGTCTCGTCCTGCAGAAGTTGCTCAGTCTGTGTTCCCCCGTCTATGACACCGAGCTCCCAGTCCTGGAAAATCTCGATATCGTCATGTCCGTGCTCGACGCCGTGGACAAGTACGACATGAAATGCGTGGGCAAATTCGTCGTCAAGATGATCACAGCCCCCGAGTTCTTGCAGCAAGAGCCCATGCGCGTGTTCGCCATCGCATGTCGCTACAGAGCGGAAACGGAGACCAACATCGCTGCGCGGTACATGCTACGCTTCGCGATATGGGAACCTGCGTACGTCACCGAGCTAGACTTCATATCTGGTTCGGACTACCAGCGCTTGGTCAAGTACCATGCGAGTTGTGGACAAGCCATGTCTCAGCTCGCTCGGCTCTGGTCATTGTTCCCACTGCCACCACTCGACTGCAAGCTCTGCAGGAAGAATGGTCTACCACGCATGTCGCTAAAGAACTATCAAGACAGCGTTATCGATGTGCTGCGGGTGCGACCGTGCGCGGAGACGTTGAAGAACTCGGAATGGATCGAAGGTATGGTAAGGAAGGCTGGGAGCTGCACGAGTTGCCGGGAGAGGGTTCCCAGAAAGATGGAGGAGTACGCAAAGGAAGTTGCTGTGCCAATAAACGAGATAATATCTGAGGTATGTGTGTTCACCCAAGTCGGTGTCCTCTGTTGAACTCTTTCAAAAAGATCCGCCTGGAGGTTAAACCGTATTAGGCCAGTCAGATGCACTCGGAAGAATGTTCATGTCAAACAAGTGTGTACATTCAGTCCATTTATTGTAGAGCGCTTTGGTGGATAACTATCGCGTGAACGTTATCGCTCCATCATTACTCTACCTATGTAGATTTCTTGTATCTGTCACCCATTGTATATCCAACCTTATATCTTGGTCTTAACATATCACTTTGATAGGTACACACCTCACTTATGGCTGCAATAGCCTGCGCCCAAATGACTGGATTAAACGTTTTGAATGCAGAGTAGCCGGTTTAGGCGCTGCTCGAGCGAGAGGTCGTGTGGAACTAATGCACCGAATTGCAGTGTAGGCCAGCCATTGATGGAAGGGAATTAATTCCTCCTACGAGGGGATACATGCAGCGGTCACTGGGCCGGGGTTGGGCGGTGTTTCTGCGGGAGAACAGCCGCATGTGGTTACAGGGAGTGTGTTCCGTCAGACAGGTCCGCGTCCTCTGGGGCATGTAGCCGCTCGGTTGTGACGAAAGGCGGAAAGGGGTGCAGGATCAGAGGGGGAGATCGTTGTTCTTTTCCGCCAGTGGGGGAAGATGCTGGTTTACCATAGGAGGCCTCATGGCACCGGAGTACCGGTCTTACCTCCGCGCAAAGGACAAGGGAGAGCTCGTAGCGGAACCCAGACAAAGGGCAGCTGCGACGTCCACATGACCAGTCAGGAATTGAGCCGCCTGGAACGGGTAGTGGGGCGGTATCATGGAGTGGTGGCTCTTCGGTTGGACTGTCTTAACAGGCCCGGGCGGAGGTACATGGGGGGAAGTGACACAACTTATCTTACTCCGGCGGCCAGTACCAGAGGTAGGAAACCTGAAGCTCAGTGGTATAGCTCCACGCTCCGCTCACCGGCATTGCTATGACTCCGCCGATAAGTAAAGTAAAACAGTGGCTGCAGTGCCATTCGCCGATACCTTTCGTTATATTGGGATGGGCACCTGAGATAAGTTTCATAGCATGCGAGGCCCCTCCCCAGCACGGAGGCTTATTCGCTAATAGTCCAATGATATCAAGACTGATGGCGCTAGACAGCAATTTGCTTCCGCTATGAAGTACCGGGTGACGTTCAAAACGCACTTTGAGTCTTTGACTATAGCCGATGCGGCGCCCAGCCGAAATGGAATGGTTATCATAATTCGCAAGTGGCGCGAGAAGAAACGTCACCAACAAACGCATACGCAACTAGTATGGTGGTACGAAAGAACGTTTGACGGAAACGTACTTTAGCCCGAGACCTCTCGGAACTCGGACCGGCAGCCGTGGGCGTCGTTCTTCATCTGGCTGCAGTTGGCGACTTGGGCTTTCCTGCGCAGACTGCGAACCTGATGCCGTGAGCATTTACTCACCACCGGAAAACGTCAGGGCTTACAAGGCGAAGGAACTGCCAAACAGACTCTGAGTCAGATACTATACAATATTTAGAGATGAAGAGGTCATTACGGGGTCAGTGATGTGTATATGTATCCATGCATGCTGGTACACCACGTACATTGCACGCAAATCAATGAGAGCCTGCTGTGGCATCTACCCCAAGTTGCCACTTTACTTCCACGACGTCCGATTTGTACACGGAGAATTTTCTGAATCGAAATCCCAACCTTCTGGCAAGTCAGATTTAGTTATAACGAGATTTCCAGGCACTGCAAAACTCTTCCGTATCGTTGGTCGCTAGAGTTCGGGAAGGTCGCAGTGCCAGACTGTTCGTTTTACGCAGTTGCTCTGATGATTCGGTCACAACGGACGCACCGATATTTAGGGTAAGTTGAAACGTGGTACAGGGTCGTTTCGTATAGCATTTAGGTCTGTCAAAAATATTGATCCATCCGGTGTGGGTCCTGGGATGCTACTAGCAGCATCTACAAAATTTCGCGTCGCCATTTCCTCTTTAGCAGATACGGTTTTTCGTGGCACGTACGAGGGATCCCCTTAGACCATCTTAGTTGGCAAAGTTGCTCACAGCGCGGAGATGCTGGGCGTAATTGAAATAGCTCTTGTCCGACGGGCCGCAGCGTCGGCGTCCGAACAACAATGCGAACAAGGTGCGTATTATCTCTGCAAACCTCAGGCACTGCTTTTGTGCGATTAGACGCCACGTTGACAGGTGCTCATCGCTGAATGCTCGACTCTAGAAGTTTATGTGCTCGAGGAAGGCCATTTACGTTCTATGCGTCGACTCGCGGCAGTGTTGAGGCGCAACGTGAAACGAGTGGCAGAGGTCCATGACTTTCCAAAACAGGAGAAGTTGAGTAGTCACAAACAACGCAGGCAGATGCAGCTAGATTAAGCAGCCACTTTCGAGCAGATGCCACTCGACAATCCTAAATTAGCATGATATTTCATGATTCCTATGCATACGAATCATACAAGCAGTTGTACAACCACACATTTAGGTATCTCTATGAACCAAAAGCGGTCTAGATATATATTGGCTGTCAATGGGCCAGGGCGACCCTGTCACTATAGTAGAACAGTACATACAACTAGGCAACTGGTGCACGGCTGTATTTCCTCCTGTACTTGCTGTCCACAGACTGGAGGTAGAAGTTTCCGGGCCAGATGTTGTTGATCGATCCTTCCGGCGTGTAGTTGATGGCGTTGTGGTTCTTCTCGCGAAGCTGTATCGAACAAAATTAGTGCCGTGTCAAGTGATGTGAATCCAGAGGGCAACCCACAGCGAGTGCATCAACATATTCCTGGCAAGGCACAACCTTCATGCTCGCTAGTCGGTTGAGAAGGTTCATCTTATCCCGGATTTCCGATGTATCGCCCCTGACACGGATGGTGAAGAAACTCGATGCACAACCGCTACCGAAGGCGAACATGCTCATACGCTTTCCCTTTAGCTCGGCAGGTTCAACCGAAGAGAGGAGCGAAGCGAGACAGCCATATAAGGAGGCAGTGTACATGTTGCCGAGACGTTTCGAACAGCGCATGGTGGGTTCGACCTTCTTCGCATAAACACCCTTAGAAGCGGCAATGAAGGTCTTCTCGAGGTTTTTGTCGGTGAGTGATGCAGTGTAGGAGGTGGCGAGGACTGTTTCGGGAGAAGGAACATTCGCGAACTGGGGTGCAGAGGGGTTATTTAGGAAGTCGTTCCAGAATAAGCGTCCGAAACCCTTTTGAACTTGCTTGCCATAGGGAGCGTGGAACACAGCGTAATCCACGTCATCGAGAGAAAAGCCCTTTTCTTCGGACTTGCCGTTGGCAAGTTGGAGCTTTTTTGCTCTGGCACTCTTCTCACGATAACGTGCGTAGGAAGCATCGAGAGCAGAAATGTAAGTAGTAACTGACACGGGTCCATCTACTTCGGGGTACTCGGAATCGAGCTTAGGCTTGTAGAAGTCGTACGTGTTCGTCATGTGGTTTCCATGAATAGCTGTAATACAGGGGTATCAAATCGAGTTACCAACTAGTCAGATAAAACCTACGTTCGAACACGATGGGTGCGTTCGGGCCGATCAGAAGAGCACAGGAACCAGCACCACCAGCAGGTCGTGCAGCGCCCTCCGCATAAATTGCGATATCACCAGCGACAACGATAGCATTGCGACCGTCCCAGGACGCCGACTCTATCCAGTTGATGGCGTTAAAAAGAGCAGCCGTGGAGCCATAGCAAGCATTTTTCGAGTCAATACCCTCAATGTCGAAATTGCCAGACTCAGCAAAGAGGTCCATGAGAGTGGTTTTAACGGATTTAGACTTGTCGATGATAGTCTCGGTGCCGACATCGAGGCGACCAATGGACTTAGGGTCGATGTTGTACTTTTCAAGAAGGCCACTGACGGCTGTTGCACAAAACGCGTCAGTACAATGGGTCAAGACCTGATTGAATGCAACGCACCATTCAAAGCAAACGAGTTGATGTCCTCACGGTCATCACAGCAAGCCATGTACTCCTGGCCCAGACCAATGGTATATTTTCCAGTAGGAACGTTGTCGAATACCTCGAGGTCAGCCTCCGAGATACACTAGAACCTGGAAAGTGAGAAGCCAGTATGTGCGTTGCGTGGATGATGCGTACCCTGCGAGGGAAGTAGACCTCCATGGCGAGGATGCCAACATCCTTCGGGCGAGGGATGTCGTGTTCTTCGGCAGCAACGGTAGATACTGGGGGGATTGCCATGACTTGGGAGTAAAGACACGAGACGACTGATGTGTGCAGAACGCACGGATTATATACGCTGTTCTGCAGAGGTCAATTTACATAAAATCATATGGCATGGTACGATATCTCCAAGTGGCGTGTTTCACCCTGAAAAAAAGAAAAAGGCAAAATGAAAATAGGTAACCCTCTTTTGGTCTAGCCCGAGCTACGGTTGAGACATCCTTCGCACCCGAGACACAACTCCTGAGTTTCTCCGAGCCTATCCGGTACATATGCACACTCGACAGGAGTCGGAAGCAAATCCAACCGGGAAATTGACGGAGGCTGCGCGTATGCTTCAAGTCGGGCACTTATGCAGAACGTTCCATTACATGCGGTGCAAGGTCACCGGGACTTTAGTACCCAGCCGAAACCCTCAAGACCGGCGTCAAGTGCTCTGTGCTGGCCAAACTCATCGACAACCTGCACGTCGTGCCAGTGCCCGTCCGGTAGAGATCGGCGTTCCACCAACAAGGTATGGCAAAGCTGTGAATCCGGTCATTTGTGTTGAGCGTTGAAAGTGTGAACGAACACTAACCCATATTCAGTGAGTGCAGCATTACAACGGTTGGGTTGTCCCTTACAAACTCACCTTGCATTCGATCATTCATATACGCGCTCAAGATATTGTATTCTCGTGACACTCTTCAACTTTTCTACTGAATAAACCTCATCCACAAAGGTAGGAGCAACAGTACTGTTCTTCCGACGAGAGCCCATCATCGCTGTCGACTATATTAGGCAAATTTGCCGGCGGCCGCACAGAATGAATGCTACTTGCCGGATAACCCGTTGTCAGCCCCATACCCGGTCAAGTCAGCCACCTGGTAGGCTAACATTCCCCCGTTGAGTCTACGGTGTTCTTCGGGCCAAGATCAAGAACACCGCCAGCACCAGTGCAAGATGCCAATCACACTTTCTTCCCTTATCTCTAGGCGCCCTAATCGCATCGCTTCGCATTGCCCGGCAAGCTCAAGATGCCAACGAAACCTCTACTTCTCTCCAGGCGGCCACACCCACGATTGGCACACGATCCCTCCAGATAGGCTGCATATTTCGCTTTCTGATCCTGTTCTCGTCGCAGCCGAGCAGAGGCTCTCCTCCGCCCCGAACAGACACCTTCAGAAGCAATCGATCATCGAGAATGCGGAGACGAGAAAGACGGCCAAGCTAGGACATGTCGTACTTCACCTCAATAGCGGAATCCTTTCGCAAGCACCGGGGGCTCCCAGCGACGGCCCTTCAGTCACCGAAGTTGTAGACCCTTTGACGATGCTGGCTGATGCCCGGGAGAGACGAGGATGTGTGACGCACGGCCCAGTCGCGACGGATCCGTCAAATGACTCCTGCGACATTTCTGAAGTGATGATCGTGACCGAGACCGATCTACCTCCTGGCAACACAGGCGGGCTTGCCTCTCAGAATAGGTATACATTGACCACAGAAATCCAGACCCGAGGCCTGACCAAAATATCAGTCGATGTGGCCCTAATCTGGCGCCTCTCGCGAGCGAAACGTTCAAGGAAGAGCTTTATGTCAGGGGTTACCTGAAGAGGCGTGCAAGCACAAGTCAGCCGTCAAATGTCTCTGCACGAAAATCGAAGATTGGGATCATGTTCGCGAGAGGTAACGTCCCCAGAGCGTTAGGACGACGACAGGGACGCAAGGTTGCGGAATGCCTGAAAGCGGGACAGGTAAGACGGCAGTGTAGGCGAGTTCAGATCAAAGTACGCCACTGATCGATTCCCCAAGAACGCAGCCGAGACTCCTGGTGGACTTGACGCGCCTTTATCTGAGAAGCAACTCTCAATCACCGTCGCTCCCACGATTCTCTTAGCTACGCACGCGTACGGGCTCGAATCTCCTGGAACGGACGCAAACACGTCAGCATCCGAGTCGTACGATCTGCACGAGTTTTCATACATTACAGCATTTACAACGCCGCCTTCCTCGCCTTCGATCGCCGTTGATGCGGAGACATTAAAGAAAGGGGTGAATCTTGGCGGCCGCAAACACGCGGTATGACGAGGTGTTGTGTTATGATGCGAGAGTGTATTGAGTGGAGTATCATTGCGGCATGGTCCTAACGATGCCCTTCTGGGCATGCATCACTGCAAGTTGGAATGTATGAATCTAGGGCGTAGCTTTCCGACGTCATAGTTGGGGTGGTATTCTATCGATCAGGACTTCATGATTTAATGTGATAAGATATACTCCTGAAACATATCGCATCGACACGAGATGATCAGTCTCTGGATCCAGAATCCCAAGGCATGGTGAACGCGTGTGACGATTGAGAGAATGTAGCACGAAAAAAACAGTTGATTATTTGGCTGTCTTCTTCGAAAACAAACAAACGTACTACTACACGAGCCCATCAACACTACCCCCTTTTTCACGAAGTCCACACGAAGTCGCAGGGAGCTTTCCAAACTGAACGTCCGTAAAGCGGGCCCCCGCTATGAATTTCATTGTCGAAAGAATTATCTTTCATCTGCCTCGTGTTCATCGGCCTGAAGATGCTAGGTCACCGCCATAACACCATGCGCACAACTGACCCGAACCTCGTGTAATATCGACGGATTCGTGGTGGTGTGGTGATTATATCTATGTCTGAAGCGCAATCGATGGAGAACTCACCCATTTCTATCGCCTCCCATGTCGCAGGCCATCATCACCGATATGACAGCTCTGACATTGGAAGTTACACCCCATCGTTCCCCATTCGACGATCGAGACGCCGACCTCACTCTCCATACTTCGGACGGCGCACGGTTCGCAGTTCACAAGATATTCTTGAGCATGTCTTCGCCCTTCCTGAAGCGTTGTTTGACGCTGGGATCCTCCTCGCCCTCTCCTGCATTCGACGCATTGATCATCAGACAAGATTCAGGACGGGACACCATCGACCTCGTCGAAGATGGTGCGACGACCGAGAGGGTACTCCATTACTGCTATCCTTTCTCCAACCCTGTCCTTGAGAACCTCAACGACATTCAGGCCGTGCTGGAGATGATGAGGAAGTTCGGGATGAAGGGTGTCATGAACCGGGTGCGGAGTCTACTCGTCCAGCCATCGTTCCTGGAAGCAGAACCGCTGCGCGTCTTCGCCATCGCCTACCGCTTCGGGTTCGAAGGCGAGACGCGCCTCGCGGCCCGGTACACGCTCCGTTCTCCGATATTCGGTCCGTACGTCAAGGAGCTGGAGCACATACCCGCTTCGGTGTACCACAAGCTCCTCCAGTACCACCGAAAATGCAGCGTGGCGGCGTGCTCGCTCACGTCCGACTTTTCGTGGTTCCCTGGCTTCGCGTCGCGCTGGGTGTGGTTCCAGTGTGATGACTGCGTCCACCACTCACTGTCATGGCCGCTCGCGGATGGGAAGATTTACGAGGTGAACGCATGGTTCATCGAGTACATGGAACGCGCGCGGGAGGTGCTTCGCGAGAGGCCGTGCGCAAAGGTGGTCACTGATCCGCTGTTGATCGTGGAGGCGCTGGAGGCTGCCGCCACCTGCCATACCTGCAGACCGGCGGCATACCTGGATCTCAACACATTCATCGGAGACCACTTCACGGTGGAAGTTGACAAGGCGACAGAAGCAGTATGTGTTCTGTTGGTTTGTCACCTTAGACGACCTGAAGTTGAAGCTTGGTCTTTGTTCAGGTAGAACTCGATATATCCTTCTAGAGGCATCGGAAGAGTTGTGATGAACGAGGGTTGGATCGTGCATTCTTGTGCATCGCAAATGTAAAACGCAGCCTACAAGTTGAACGTAACGAGCGCCGAAGGAGAAATGTACAGTGTTTTGAGATGAGCAACATCTCGGCATGGTCTCGGCACGGAGCTGGACAGGCATTCCGTCAGTAATGAAACGAAGTCTCAGCAAATGAAGTCAAGAGCTTCAGCTTTAAATGAAAGTCCGAAGTCGGAGATGTGTATTTAAAGTCCGATACTCGCTTCTGCCAAGAGGAGCACTACACTTTGTAGGGGTCTTCCTGAATTTTACCGAGTTTATCCGAAGCCTAAATGCATACCTCTCCCAGCGTTTGAAACGTCCGCAATTGCAACGAACTTTGCAACGCCGAGTGTGACAACCGCCAAGTCGTCATCCAAATTTGGAAGGAACCTTCATAATGTCGTCGTCATTGGTCGTCTTAGCCAGTCGTTCCTGTGTTCGACCCCTGCTCATTCTTCGTTGTGCACGCGTCCCCCCGATTCATTGTCAATTCAAGCTCGTACAATGTCCTCGTCAAACGTACAGGAATTTTGCGACGACACCTAGGATACGATACGCAAGCCCATCCCCGGTCCTCCGCTCGAACTCAGAACCAGAGAAGGAGACGGGCGTCAGCAGCAAACGACACACCCTTCGTGAAAACATCTACACCATTCCCAACCTGTTAACCGCCTCACGCATCCTTGCTTGCCCCCTCCTCGGTTGGTCCATCATTCACGACGACTTTCATCTCGCCACTGGCTTGCTCGTCTACGCGGGACTCTCAGATCTCGTGAGTGAAGTATTGTGATTGCTTATCCGAATGACGGCGTGACCCGTCGAGGACTCAAAATAACGATTTGCGCATAAATACAAGGCCGACGGGTTTTTGGCGAGACGATTCAAAATGCACTCCGTGCTCGGCACCATACTTGATCCTGCTGCTGACAAGGCATTGATGACCACCCTCACCGTCGCGCTCGCCGCCAAGGGCATGCTTCCCCGTACGTGCCCGTGGTTCTCTCACCCGGGCCCTCATTCATGTCCGTACGAGCCAGTTTGGTTAGCAACTATTATCATCGGACGCGACGCACTTCTCAGCCTATCCGCGTTTTATATCCGCTATACGTCCCTACCCCATCCAGTACGTGATATCACTACAGACAGAGGACCAGACTATCGATCTGTTCGTAACATTCTAGAAAACGTGGCGACGTTATTGGGATTTTTCGATCCCCTCTGCGGAAGTACGTCCAACGACCATCAGTAAGGTATGCACGTTTTGTTCTTGGGTCCATTTTTGAGAATGCCCATCCGTGCCCTTGGTTTCATTTAGTACAACACCGCTGCGCAACTTGCGCTCATGTTCGGAACTACCGTCGCCCCGATCGGTCCAGCGATTCTCAGTACATACATCCCCGAGATGCAGTACGCCAGTTGCTTGATTCTCGCATTATGGCTAACGTATTTCGATAGGATCTTAGTTGCCATGACTACAGTTTGGAGTGGTCTGTCTTACGTGTTTTCCAAGGACGCAGTCAGGGTTATCTCGGAGACGCGCAAGCGTCGACCACCCCCGTCTCAATCTTCGTAGTAATACCTCTCTTTCGGTCTTGTCTGATTTCGGAGCTGAGGAAACTATAATACACTACAACACGGGCAAGAGACGGACCACAGGCCAACGGAAAGTGCAAAATACAACAGCGATGATACAAGGGGCTTCAACTACGCTGAACCATTGTTCTTCGTCGACGGACCTCTTGCAGGGCGTCCGCAATAGGTTGCTTGTTGGCGCAGGCTTCTCGCCAAGCATCGCTTGCGAACCTTTGCTGGACTGAGAAGCGGCATACAATATGGCCACAGTAAACCCACCTCGCGCGTCGGATAAATATGATGCACAACACAGCACTCTTGAATGTGCGATGCTTCTTCGTTGGGGCGGGCGAAGGTTTAGGAAATCCTATTCGCGCTATGCAAGCCAAGATACGTCTGTCGCTAATCGCAGATGCGTCAGGTCACAGGTCGACCAGGTAATAATTAACACCGTACCTTGCTTCGAAACTCGCCAAGAGTACGAGGAGGTATTGCTTTTGATAACTGAGATCGTCTCGCAACGTGGATTCCCGGGTGAACTTGGCCTTCAAGTAATGGATCTGAACGATCAATCCTTTGGATTCTTGCTTATGTTGTTCCTTGAGTTCATCAAGCTGATTGTCGTCACTGGTGCGCGTATCACAACGGTGGCCTGAAGAACGAGGGGAGGCATACGCACACAGAACATACATGTTGCTGCATTCTCTTTATCTTCGTCTTTTGGTTCTCCAGCTGATCATTCAGGACCCGAATCTGGCTCTGAGCTTGTTTCCTGGCACGGTCCGCTTTGGCGACCTCCTCCTTTTGTTTCTCCTTCTGCCTTTCCTTTTCAGCTCGGAGGGCCTTTAGATCGCGACCGAAGATCTCTGCGTCCTTTCGGACACGTTTCAGCTCTGCTTCGAGCACACCAATCGTTCTCGAAATGTCCGTTTTTTCCATCGCCATTCGGTTCTTTTCTTGTTCCGTCCGTTGGAGCTCGTTGGCCTGGTTCGAAAGCGCCTGTCTGAGCTCTTCGATCTCGGTGAGATGGATGTCCAATTG
>JBBPTO010000796.1:0-22341 GCA_038094155.1 Pulveroboletus cf. aberrans | reverse complement strand
GGATATGACAGAATGGCAACATGATGAATATCTCTGGAGGTGTAGTGATGGCTGAATCCACTTTCAATCCAATGTAATCCATCTTGCTCTTGTCTGTCTTCCCTTTGATCACCATGTTTGAAAGCCTCCTCCCTCCCATCATGATCAGGTTCTATGCCATGGCCATTCATTTTGAGAATCCAAATTCTCATCTTCATAGTCTCAAACAATTTTCACCCATGGCTTGCCCTCCAACCTGAGCCAATACATCTTGTCTGAGCCCATTACCATACCAGTATCCCACTTGCACATTCACATCACTACATCAGACAGAGTACTCCTGTTAAACTTATACTAGAAGGTGGCAAGTACAACTTCAGAGTAACTCCAAAGGGGCTGGAGTTGTGAGGATGTGGATGAAACTTGACTTCACTGTATGTGGTGCACCCTTACTTGGGTTTGATAGTCTTAAATTTACAAAGATAAAGGTTGGAGGTTGGAGGTTGGAGTGAGCCTTCAAGACTCAAGAGGATTTAGAGGAAAGTTAAATCAATATTTGAACTGAGGTATGTACTGTTACAGCTGACCTGGATGAGGGCAGGCATAGAACCTTTGGGGCTTCAGTCTTAACCATGGACAGAGAGCGATGGAGTGACAATTGCAAGACATCTATGAGGAGCCTATCTACTAGTGAGGTTCGGTGACAAAGGGTGCTACTGAGTGAATGGTGGATGAGGAGTCTGCCTACTAATAAGGACAGACAATGAGGACTTTCCTTTGAAGGGTGGTAATGAGGGGACCTCAAGGTGAGGTCAACAATGAAGGCTTCTCACTCAAAGGTGGTTTACAGTGACTAGGAGCAAGAAGGTATTAAGGCTACCCTTGGGCCTGTATCGTGGAGTGGGAACAACAATATATTCCAGCAGTGATACAAGGTAGGAGGTAAAGGGTGAGAGATAAAGGTAAAACTAGACTGAGGAGCATAGGTATGATGATGTGGGTTTATATGTATATAAGGGAGTCTAGGGTAGGCATGGAACGTTGTAAAACTCCTAGGAACTCTGAAGTGGAACTCCTAAGCTAATGAAAGGGGTGCAAGTGTAGTTCTCGACCCAGGGGATTGCAAAGAGAGAAAGAAAAAGGGTGAGGGCGAATAAGAATGGCTCACTGATGTCCTGAGAGAGCTGGAAAATGAGAGTCTGATTCCTCCCCATTCAGTAGAGCTAAGGAATCAACTATGAAGTTGTCAGGAGTTGACAGGAGTTGCAGGACCTGACTGGAGCTGAAGGGAAATGAAGGAAATCGACTTCAGAGACTTAGAACTGATGCTGGATAATGGTAATTGACTTGTAGAACTAAGTTCTATGTACAAACTTTTAAGTCTGGATATTTCTGAGACTGTGAATCAAAAGGAAACATCAAGGAATGAATGTAAACACTAAATAGAGTAATATCCCTATTAGGAAACACAACTCCAACTCATGGATGACTCGTCTGGAGCATGGGAACAAAGGTCTGGTCCTCCAGACATCGGAGTTCTGACTCAAGAAGACAACCAGTGACTGCTGAGTCTCAGAGGAGTAGCAGAGGACTTCAGAGGAACTCGGAAGATGGATGAATACTGGGAGGAAGTAGGAATATCACTGTAGTGAGCTTGAGTCTCCTACAATGTAGAGGAATATGATGGAAGGAATTGCTGACAGAGCAAGTGGAGTGGAATCACATAGAATGCAATGGAAATGGTGAGTCAGGGTATCGTAGTCAGCAATGAAAAGAAATAAACGTCCAAGTTGGAACTTATACCCATGCATAGTAAGCGATAAGTCCAAGGAAAAGCATAGTCCAAAGTAAATCATGACATGTACAGCATGGAGGTACAGTTTATATACTATGGAGGAGCATCAGATTTGTAATGGAGTCATAATGTATGAGTAAGAGTTGGAGGTCGGGAACCTATGAATCAGAGCTGTGCACTGGTGAACTATGAACTGGCACTGTGCAAGCACAGTGCAGCAAGAGAACAAGAGCAAGACTAGTACTAATAGAGAACAATAGAAACATACATAAGAGAAACATAAACTGAGTAAGGTCCAATGGTAGTGCAGAGCATAGTCAAAGAGAAATCGACTGGAGTTGGTATGGAGTTGACAACCAGAGGTACAGAGTTGTACTTGTATGATTTCTGGATATGACAACTCCCATTTATGTAGTCCAAGTACCACCCTGTGTTCAAGTTTTCACCCAATACATTTACAGCAAAGAAGTCATACAGCATCTCATCCCAGAGGTAGCCATCTGGCAAGATCATCATGCCTTGATAGGCCTTGCTCAGCTTGACTTTGAAGCACCAGCAGACAAGCTCTCATGGCCAGAGGCAGAATAGGGCCCATTTCTTGCACACATGTTAAGACCTGGTCATCCTCCTCTTAAACTCCAGTCAGTGATCAGATGTCAAAGGGAAAGGAATGCTGGAGATGGCTGAAGGTCTGAAGAATCACATCCAAAGCAATGAAGGCTTGGCATATGACTTGTGTGTCGTGCCCTTGCACTGTCATGGCCTTTCTGGTCAGAGATGCATAAGAGAAATCTGAAGAAAGATAGAAGGAGTAGTCTAAGATAATATTCAGGCTAAGCTATCTACATATAGAGTCAGAGTATATACATCTACATTGGAGGGACTGCAAATTAATAATGAAGGGCTATGTAGGTATGTAAGACAGAGATTGAAGAAGTCATGACTGGAGCTGTGCTGCACAGAGGTGAAGGGATTAGAGAGGTGAAGCTAAACTATATACAGAATAAGGAATGTACATAAGGAAATCTAAAAGAGGTCCAGAGCAGTGGAGTTGCACAATTGGTGAGATCACCAGAGAAGTAAGTGGAGTTGAATTCCAGGATATGACAGCACACCTTGAATGGATGCTAGAAGGGTATGAAAGAATTCCTCTTCAGAACTCTAGGTCAAAGGGTGATACAAACTGCATGGCTGCTACAAAGTACAGGTGAGACAACATTAGTCACTTGAATAAAGCTCATCAATTGCATGGAAAATGTAGGACATACCAGTCATCAGGCACCTTAGTTGGCACACAATCCAGTGTGTGGGCATCCTACTCTTTTCTGTCTTCTTTGACTCCATTTGTGGGCAGACCAGCTGTTCTACAGAAAGGCATGAGGACTTGATACATAGATAGTACAAGTGTGATAGGACATACTCATCTTCCTAACTGAGCACTGACAATTCCTTCTAGTTATCAGTGCTACTGCTTTTCCCTTGCATGTCTTAACCCAATAACTCAGGCAGGTGGTTCTCATCAGGATATGCCATGCTGATCACTTTCTTCATGCCATCCATAGTCAAAATTTTTTCATTCATTGCATCACAGATTGGATAATATTGATTACTTTCAAGAAAATGAGTGCAAGAGAGATAGCAAGGTAATATAGCCTTGAGTAATGCAGGTGAAATAATGTCAGATTGTGTTGAAAAAGCTTTATGAGATTTGGGCAGAAAAATCAGGTAAGTGCATCATTGTGCAGGTAGAAGCCAGAGCACTCCAATGATTTTGAGTGTGGAAGGTTTCTGTTGCTGTATAGGAATGTTTGTAGTTGGCCTTGCAGATTATTCATTGGAGACTAGCACAAAGTAGCAATTGTCACTTCAAGCTTACATAGTACATCTGTCAGGTCTGCTCAGAGTTCCATTCACACATCAAGAATTTCAAAACTTATTACAACACTCTTACAAAATGCAAGTTCACATACATAAGTGATATTCAGAGTCACCATGTGTGGTGGTGACCCCACTGGTAATCCTACATAATGCCAAGCAAGGTCACCATGTCAATACATGGCCTCTAATCTGGCATGAAAGCTCAGCAGGGAATTCTGGCAGCCTGTTATGGGCAGTTGCTGTGCCATCACACATGGCATGTTTGCACTGCTGCCAGCTCACTTGCAGGACCCTCAGACGGGACTTTCAAAGAGGCCCAAACATGAAATCAACACATCACATCAACATCATGGCAGGCATGGTGTCTGAGCTATGCTGCACTACATGTGCCAGACTTCTCCACTGGCACAACCCACATCCACAACCACTGGCATGACTGCCCATCTGATGACCCAGCATCCCCCCCACCCCCTGTTACTACCAGCCTCTCTGTTTCTACCAAGTGAACTTGCCTCACTTTCTCTGATCCTTCTGGTCCCTCTGCCCTCTCCACCCCTTTTGACTGCATGTCCATTAGCATATCAATAGAGCAGAGATGCCCTGGACCATCACAGCACATAAGTTTCTTTCCATCTGTTCTCTCCTTCTGTTTCATCATTGACATATTCTTTCAGCCATTCTTTCTGTTCCCTTACTCCCCCCTGCCACCCTTCTGTCTACTGGCAGTTCACTCATTTCAGGCCACAGCAGGCATGCTGCCCTCCATTTGATGATGTTAAGCTGGTGAGTGGGCTGTTTCCTCCTTTCTCTTCATTTATTACTCCATTTTCTGTTCTGCTGCTCATGTCCCTTCCTTTAGCTTGATACCAATGTGATACCAGTGAAGTGGCTAAAGAGGCCATGTACACACTTAATCACACATAGCATCTTGAATGAAAAAGTGCTCTTTGCCCTGAAAATGAACCTGGATGGCCAACATGCCTAGCCTGAGGCTGCCTGTGACTTGATGTCACCCCCCCATCATGGTGCTGTAAAACTCTTAGAAACTCTAAAGCAGAACTCCTAAGCTAATTAAAAGGTTGCAAGTATAGTTCTCAACCCAGGGGATTGCAAAGAGAGAAAGAAAAAGGGTGGGGGTGAATAAGAATGGTGTTATGATATGTTCTTTTTCTCCTCATTTTTCTCTGTTTTTTTTGCTATTTTCTCTGCCTTTCTCATACTCAAAGGGAGGTCACATGTCACATGTCATCAGATCACATGACTTAAGGTCACATGGTCAGTCACATGGTTAGTCACATGATCTGTCACATGGACTGGCACATGACCAGTCATATGGGCTAGATAGTCACATGCTCATTCCAGAAGATTCTGAGACCTTTCATAATGTTTAACTTATTATGTTCTGTGACATTTCATGACCTTTCAAAGAGTTCTTCTGTTGTGACTCATCATGACTTCTGATGACAAATTGAGGGACTTCTATTGATGACTCAGCAGCTTCTGTTGGCTGGCCCTAAAGTGGCTAACTGAGCACATTTCAAATACAGTGCTTCTATTGGCCAGCCCTAGAGCGAGCTGACAGATCAGAAGTTCTTGAATGTTCTATGACATTCTATGACCTTTCATGGTTATCATACATGGATGACAGGACATAAACATGACCATACACTACTTGTACTATATGAACTACCCAATAGCCAGCCCAAGAACTTCAGATAAGTTCTTGTGGCATTTCCAGTCACAGTCCCTTGTCCACTATCCTAGACCTCTACTAGTCCCCTTGCTAGTGCACACTGTATAGTGCCCCATCTAGCTTGCTTAGTTATTGGTGCATTCTCCCTTGTGTTCAGTGTGAGATGGCAACCCCTGTATAGGTGGCTGATTAGCTTCAAATGGCTTACTAGTGTCCAGAAGGAGCTGGAAAATAAGAATCTGATTCCTTGCTATTTGGTAGGGCTAAGCAATCAACTAAGAGTTGAAGGAAGTTGAGGAAAACCAAACTTGGAGACTTAGAATGAATGCTGGATGGTGATATTTTGCTCTGAAACTCAGTTCTAAGCACAAATTTTTAAATCTAGGCATTCTCAAGACTGTGAATTAGAAAGGAAACATAAAGAACTGAATGTAGACATGAAATAAAGTAATATCCTGATTATGAAACACAACTCAAACTCACAGATGACTGATTTGAAGTGCAAAAACAAAGGTCTGGTTCTTTGGAGATCAAAGTTCTGACTTGAGAAAACAGCCTGTGACTATTAAATCTCAGAGAAACAGTGGAGGACTTCAGAGGAGCTCAGAGGACCTATGAATACTCGGAGGAAGTAGGAATATTACTGTAAAGACCTTTGGTCTTCTATAGTACATGCACATTGCCCTCCATTGCCATTTAATGGCCAGTCATTGATGCAGACTGCCAAGCATGCTTGAACATTACAGCACAATGCTCTCCCACTCCCTTCAACTACCTCTCCTGCCCACATTGACAAGCCAGCCTCACCCCCCCAGACCCAGTTGCCATCTGTGACCCATTGCAGGAATTAGCACATGCCACCACATGTGCTCAGCCATCTCTCCCTATTCATATGACAGCCAAAAGAACCACTGGCATGCCAGTCTCATTCCATCCTCTGCCACTGCCCATTCTGAAGACCTCTGAGCCAGTTTCTGCATGCTTACCACCACCACTCCTATTTTTCTTGTCCTTCTGCCAGGCTGCCAGTCTGGCCACTGAATCATTACACATGTAGCACTCTGTGCTACTCCTTGATCATGAGACTTACAAGGTTCAGTTGAAAATCAGATTGAAGAAGATGGAAGAAAGGCAAGGGAATGGTGAGATGTGATGCTCACCAGATGCAGAATTACCAGCTGTGGTTTGAGGCCAAGCAGTCACACATTGAAGAGAGGTTGACCAACCTAAACTGCTATATGTCTCTGGATAGGAAACTGGGAAGTCAGTAATACAAAGAAAGAAAATAAAGGAATGATTGGTTCATCTCAGGGGAAATTTGTAGAGTAGAGCTCCATGAAAGAGAATCACAGGACTTACAGGAGGACAATCTGGAAGAGCTTCTGATGCTTTAGACATGGCTGGATCAATGATAATGATGAACTGAACTCAAGATAGATGAATAATATGTGATAGATTACCTGTGCTATGTGCAAAACACAACTTTTATAGTCTGAGCACACCCGAGACTCTAAATACATGTAAAGAAGATGACCAGATTAAAAACCAGATCATCAGATCAACCAGATGTACAAATGAAAGTGTCTGGTGTAGTAAAATGAAGATTTGACTTACCAACAGGTGACAGACAAGGATGGATCAGATCAGATATGAAACCTGATGGCACAGGATATAATGAGTATGAGGACAGGAAACTACCATGCCCTACAATGTTGCTGTGTGTGATTCCTTGTGGGTGGCACTGTCTGCATTCTCAATCACTATCACCAAGGTGGCCACATTCCTTTATCATGAATCAACCCATGAGAAGGTGCACTTACCCCCTGGCTCTCACTGTCATCACTCAGTCTTGATGTTCTTCCATGTTTACCATACTTGTGAATGAGGGCAATAGCCTGGAAGGCCTCTGACATTCATGTCAAGCCAAAATCAAGTGCCCTCTGAACCTCACTCTTCTGAATCAGCTTTGCACATCTTTCCCTTTGGCTCTGGCCATCAGACAGCTGAAAGTGGTGGTGATATGAGAGGCAGCTGGCAAGGCCCTTGTTGGCAGCTCTGAGTTTCACACCTGCCCTGGCAGTGGTGTCCAGCTGTATTGCTCTGAAAACCAAACTGCAAACCACCATGATGCCACAACATCCACATTTGCCTGCACATGGTGCTGGCCTTGCTTGAATGCTGTGTATCCATCCTGTGCTCATGCCTCTGCCATCAGCCACTGGACTGTGGGAGAGAATGGATCAGGACTTGGGTTGTTCATGACAGCAGCAGCACCATGTTCTGGGCTGGCAGGCCACACAGGGGGCCACTGCAAGGGTCCAGGTCCACCTGGGGGTGACTGGAAGCAGACCATGAGCATGACCCTGTTGTCAGCAGGGATGTGAACAGTGGGCATGTTGGCAGGAGCATTGATCACATTCACTCCAGGAGCCATCACCTTGAGGCAGCAGCTGTAGTCAGGGTACATCAGATCAGGGTACATGATCTCTGTCATGGCTGCTCAAAAGCGTCATGCAAGGAGCTTGTGCTGGATGGTGTGGGGGGATACTTGCCTGCAAGGTGGGGGGCCTGTGCAGCCAGTCCCTTGATCAGGGACTGGGTGTCCGTCTGCCACTCCTGTGTGAGTGTGTTGAGAGCTCTGACTTGTGGGATGCTGATCAGGGATGTGCACTGCTGGGCATCCATGCCAGGGGAGATGAATGTCATGTAGATGTCGAGGTTGACGGAATTCACAGCCCACAACTGTGGGTTGTGATTGGCAGAGGTAGTGAGCACCCAATTGGAGTGGCGAGTGAGAGTGGAGGGGGCAGGCCTGGGGGAGTCAACACTCACCTCATCATCATTGTTGCTGTTGTCGTCACCCCCACCACTGCCTGAAGCACCCTCCACAGAATGAGCACCATCATACTCGTCTTCATCACTGAGCATGCCGATGTCATCACCTAGAGCACAAGTGTCAGTGGAGCACTTGACCCTTGACTTGAGTACTTGGTTACCCAGCAGTGAGCCTAGGAGGACACACCGTCACTCTTCCAGCACAGCTGCTGTGTGCCAGCTCCAGGTCCCAGGTCAGGCTGCACCTGGATGTCCCACTTAGTCTCCTGCTCTGAGTCCCAGTCCCAGTCCAAGCACTCGCAGTGTGGCTGGATCCCGGAGGATGCCAGTGGGGTGTCATGGGCAAGGGGAGAGGCTGGCCTCTTGACAACAGCCTCCCTCGTAAATCTGAGTGTGCGGTTGAGGAGCACACTCCATCTTCGTCTTCAATGGGCAAACTTCCAGCCCAGATTGTGGTAGGGCCACCTCTCGATCTGGTGCTCGACCATTGCGACGAGCTCTGTCCATTGCCTGCCCTTCCTGCCAGCGGTGAGAGAGTGTGCACGCACATGTTGTGTCAGATGGGGCTGAATGGCAAAGGGCACAGGCCAGACCACTCACAGGTCATTGGTGTCATATGGCACCTCAACCGTCTCCCTCACGACTGCCCACTCGTGGCCGTTCATCGTCCTCATCATCCCAAGCTCCAGCATCAGAGTATCATGTGTGCCATTCTCGTCTCTCATCCTTGTCCCTGTTCAAGCTTGAGTCAGCGTGGTCCAGCCAGGGTTTGAAAGTGAAGTGCCCCCCTCCCCCTCCCCCACCATGTGAACGCAGATTCATGAGTTGCCACATGGCTGGAGAGGCAAGCGTGAATGATGACAACACCTTCCTTCAATCATTCATGGCATCTCTGTGTCCGTCTGTGTCTGCATCTGCATGAGTCACCACATGGCCAGGGAGGTGAGGGTGGAAATGACAACACCTCATTCCGGATTATTTGATTGACTGCCAGTTTGTGTGGCATGGGGCGTGGCCATGTCTGCATGTTTCACATGTGTTGCGTGCATTCATGCATTCGAGGGGTGTGAATGTACAATAGATAGGGGGGGGGGGAGGGGGAGAAGTGGAGAGGAGAGAGAGGAAGTGGAGGGGCCCATGGCACACACCCCTGTGTGTGATGACGTGCCAAGGTCATGTTGCCTCCTGCTCATTTCATTTGTGCTGCTGCATCCATTCCATGCGATTGGGAGTACATCATTGGATGAGTGATGTATTTGGCCCTGCCAGGGTCACCACGGCCCAGCTTGGGGTGGCGTGGGAATGAGGTCACCATGGTGGCCACCAGGGGCCGAGTACATTGTGACACACTTCCAAGTCATGTGCCCCCAGTCCTAGTATGCCACCACATCTCCATCAGCAGCTGAGAAACTGCATCATTTCCTGGTGTTATGAGGGAGGAAAGTCAGCATGGGAGATAGCACAGCTTGCTGGATGTTCCAAACACACTGTGTATGAAATCCTTTGGCTTTACAGGACCCACAGAGAGGTGAACAATTCATACACACAACCCTGTGGTTGGCCACAAAGCCTTCAGCAAGGCAACCTTTGTGTTTCATCTGTTCTGGATGCAAATTTCACACTCTATCTTGATGAAGTTCAACAATGGCTCTTTCATGGAATGTAGATATGTCACTTACAACACTTTCCTGCACTATCTGATATCTTCAGATTATGCACAAATGAGTTTCTAAAACAGCTATCAAGAGAAATGAGCTTCTTTGGGCAACTTGGCAGGTTGAATATGGTGACATTCCAATGGAATCTTTTGTTTGGCTCAATGAGTCTGGTGTAGATGATCTGACCAGTCAATGAGCAAGTGGATGGTCAGGTCCTGGATAATCATGTGTTTGATGGAGCACATTCATTTGTGGGGAGCAATTTTTGATCCTACCAGCACTGAGGTTGGACAGAATCATTGCATTAGACATATTTGAGGGCTCTGTTAACAAGACAAAGTTCATGTATTTTCTTCATCTTCAAGGTGTTTGTGTCTGTTTAAGATTTTCATTGTGTTTCTGACAGACAAGTTCTTTTTGACAGGCTTCAAATTTGACCCTGTTTCTGGGTTCTTGTGTTATTGTGATGGACAACTATGCAATTCATGATGATGATGAAGTTTGTGAGATTGTTGAGACTCAGTGTGGTAAGAAGCCTTAAAATATCATTGAATACATCAATCTAACATCAAATAGGAGTGAGATTAGTATATCTGTCACCCTACTCTCCATATTTCAATCTAATTGAACAGGCATTTTTGGCTGTCAAGCCATGGCTGTGTCATCATGAAAGTGAGGCCATTGTGCCTGAAGTACAGCCATGGCTCATTCATTGAGCTGTGATGTCAGTATCACCAGAGGAGGCAGAGAGTTGGATATGAAACTTGGGGTACTCATGATTGAAATTTTGTTGAATCAACATTAATTAATGTATCCCAAGACTATCATGTATCTACCAACTAATCAAAGGGAGCTTACTTGCAACTTCAGTGCAGATGCACACCTCTCAAAGCACTTTGAACCATGGAGGTGGTTCTGAACACAGACTGACCACCAGGAACCATGCCCATCACTGAACAACTAGTCAGAACAGTAGCTGAGACTAACATTATTGGCTGAGATGTAAACATGATGCCACCAAAGTGCTCTCTCATCACAAGGTGTTTTGACCATTGAGTTGACTGTGGGGTTGGGAGTTTGGAGCCCTGATTGATCAGCAGTCAAGGGAAAGTCAAAAATGAGTGTACCTTGTATCCAGCAGTGTAAATGCCATTTTGCCAGATGATGAAGACTCATCACACTGTGTGACGCACCAGACAAATGATTATTCTAATATTTTCCACTGTTGAGCAATGAAATAAATAGAAACAAATAATAATTCTGCATATCATGACCTGCAGTTTTTTATGCAATACTCTGTAATCACAAACTGACACCAGATTCAGACTCAGAATGTGAAGATGCATTGAATAGCATGCTGCCTATATTTTTCCCATGCATTTTTGAGGGGTGGGAAATTTTTCAGGCCATTTGAGCATGACAAGTCTGTGTATAATTGGGCTATTTGAGCTATACATTTGTCAATATAGCATCAATATACATTATTGCAGCCTGTGAAACCTGTTGATGTTATTTCTGCTTTCTCACAGCCCACTCTGTAGCCTTTTCTGTGAGCCCAAGCCTGTAAGTACTCATAAATTGCCAAGAAGAATTGATGAAATGCTAGATCACTTCAGTTGGACAAGCATTGAGAATTTCTCCCACACTCTGTTTTGCCTCTTCAAAAATTTTCTTTGAAACTTCACAATAGCAATATTTGCATCAAACCCAGTACTTGTACAGTATGTATTGACAAAATCTGTGTGCTATAGAGGGGTAGAGATACCCAGACTCAGTGTTGCACAGTGATGGAAGAATAACTTTATTTTACCTATAGAGGAATAGACATATTCAGACTACAAACATAAGTAAAAGAAGAGCTAGATGTAGCTAGAAAACTAACCTCAGTGTTGCACAGTGATGGCAGAACAACTGAGAGAGAAATGGAAATGACAAAGTGGACTGACTAAATAGTGACAGAAATCAGAGTGCATGAACTCTGATGTAACTCCAATGTAATGTCCAGAATAGGAAGTATAAGGTCTGAAGTGTGTGAACTTTTTTACTGTTGCTTTCAGTTTGGTTGGCCACATGGGAGAATCCTCTCAAACACACACACCCATCTTTGGCCATCCAAAGCACCTCAATGGAGCACTGGAATTTGAAAAGAAATATACCATTCATTTGATGGAGACTCCAGGAGTTGACTCCACACCAACCAAAGCCTTTTTTTGACATCTTTCTCAGGTCAAATTTTTTATGGCATTGGGATTCACTGCTATGGTGAGTTTGCATAGCTGAGTGCACTCTGGTATCCAAACCAGCCTTGTAGGTATGCACAAAGGGGAAAAAATCTCTCTTGAAATGCAGTGGGCAGTGGTATGACTGTCCAGATTGCTTGCTGATGAGGAGATTGCTGCATCTCTCGATATCTTGAACTGTTCAGTTCAGTGCATCGAATTGCACTTTGACACTCATGGGACCATTGTGGTTGAAGAAGAGAATCAGGTAGAGCAGGATTGCAAGAGTTGAGCTCATCTTCATGACCTGGATGTCAAAGTAAGTAACTCATTGTATGTTAATGGCTGAATGCTAATCATGATATCATGTAGTTTCTGATGGGCACTGTCCAGAAGTGCCCTGATCTATATCTTGATGAATTGCATGAAATGCTTATGTTGTCATGTGGGTTTGATGTCTCATGCTCAACTGTTTGATGCATACTTTGCCATGCAGGTTTCACTATGAAAAAGGCAAGTGCATATGCAGTATGCCATATCTCATATTAAATATTGTCCATTTGTAGATCAATTGTGTTGCAATAGAGCAGTTGGCTCAAAAACATCTTGAATACATGGCTTGAATTGGGCAATATCAAGCTGAACAGCTTGTTTTTGTTGATGAAAGTTCTGTTGATCAGCATACAACTTATTGAGGTTGTGCATGGTCTATCTGTGGGACCAAAGTGCAATACAAACCATTTTTTGTGCATGGTCACTGGAAAGCTGTGGTCTCTATTTTTTTTGGATCATATTGAGCAATGAATTAGCTTCTCCATTCTGCCTGCTCTTTTGCTTTATGATGGAATTTTACATTGTGATATTATCAAGGGATCTTTTTGTACAGACACATTCATGGAGTTCATTGGCCGTTTACTCGATAAGATGCAGCTGTTTTCTGCATCAAATTCAGTCATAGTCATGAACAATTGCAAGATACACAAACATCAAGGCATCTTGGATTGGATTCATGGATGGTGAGTGCAATATGTGAACTGGAAGCACTCAAACTCATTTCAAACACTAACAGCAGGATGTGCTGTAAATTCTTACCACCATACTCCCCCAATTTGAACCCTATTGAACTCACTTTCTCAGCCATGAAATATCTTCTTTGCAAGGGTGGGGAGTATGCCCAATTGGCCATGTCAGGATTATCAGAGAAGGACATATATGCAATGCTGTTCAGGGCCTTATGTACTATTACTCTGGGAGATGTCCATGGCTGGTATTCACACTGTGGATATGTCTAATAGCCAATGTCTTGTACAAGTTACTGAGTCTAACAATCATGTTCGAGGAGTCATTCACATTGTGTGTGCTGCAACATAAGTGCATAAGCTGGTGTTTTTTTGCCAACATTACACTGTGGACTTGAACTCATGCATTCATGGCATTGAGGAAGCACAAGAAGGCTCAGGCTTCAAGAGAGCCCTCTGCAGCACCTGACAATGGTGACATGGCACCAGCAGCAACAGCAGACTCAGTAGTTCTGCCACAAGGTATGACTTTCATTCTTGATGTTTTCACTGTGCTTATGGGACACCTGAAGCTACTACAACCAGATTAGGAGCATGTTCCAACTGTTGTTGAAGAAAGATCAGATGCAAGTTCACTCCTGGGGCCTCTGCATGTCAAAAGTGCAGTGCATGTGGACTGGCTGACAATTGTGTAGTTCAAATGAGTTGTACACACTCCACTTGTGATTCCAGTGCTCAACCTGAGATTCCTGTGTATCATTCTTCTAAGGCCCATGAAAGTTGAGATTTCCATGCTCAGCAAGATCAATGCTCAGGCTCTGAGTCACAGTCACTCATATCCAAGTGACAGCATGCACTATCATCTGAATCCATGGCAGAACCACTTCTTGAGCCTTTCAATTTTCATCTAGACATGATCCATGAGGCTGAGGATGAACCTGTGATCTTTGTCAACTTGGACCTAATCCAGGCCCAGGGGGCAAGTGACTTTTTTAGTGGAGTCTCTGCTGGCCCAGGTCATATTGGTTCAGATGTTGACTCTGATGAGGAAGAAGACTTTTTTCATCAACTTGATGCTATTCAAAGCAAGTCATCGGATGAGAATGAGAATGATAACATATCACTTGTAACAAATTCCTTTTATGGTGTCAAGAAGAAGATCAAAGAACTAAGCGAGCACATGAAGCCAGCCTCCAAAACAAAGCCTTCTTCTTGGAGTCAATCTAGGCCTGGGCAAAAGGCTTCCATTTGTACACCATTTCCCCTGCATATGAACCTGAAACATGTGGTATATGTTTTATGTACCTGTCAGTGGCTCATTCCTGTGCATCAGAATCTCTAATTATTAAAAAAAAAAATTCCATTCACTGTGTTTTCCATCAGTGGGATGGCAGCACAAACATACCATTTACTATAGAATCAACTGTGTCACTTGAAGAAGTTTGCTCAGCAGTTGCAGAGTGACTTGGCCATTTCCCTGCCCATGTGTTGCTTTGCTACCACTTAGACACTGACAAGCCTAAGGATGGACTCACATCCATTCAATTGGATTACGAGCTTAACCTTTTTATGGACAAGATGTGAGGCCTTCTTGTTCCATGCTGTCTCAAGAATGGACAGCCATCAACACATCCCCTCAAGCTGGTCAGCATGCATTTTGAAGATGCATTCAAGGATGGCACACCACCAGGTGGTGGAAAACAAAAGGTATGTTTATGCTTGCATTCTTGTCCAAGGACATCTTTTTTTTTCATCTTGCATATAATACTAGGTTACCAGGAACTCAAAGCAACATCCAGTCATCAAGCAGAAGCCTTTGATTGAGTCAAATGGCCAGATAGAGGAGATTATAGCACAACTTCAAGAATGATGGAAGTGCACCACACATACTAGAAGTGCCAATAATCCTGGTTGGCACTACACCACACCCAGAAGCAATGTTTGTTACCCTCTCACTCACACTAATCTATATTCATGGGCCTCAGAGATTGTAGGTACTCTTTTGCTCATAGGTACATCTATCATGACTGATTGCATCCAAATTCACATAGATGTGCAACCCAGAGCAAGTAACTGCTAGACCATGTACACACACTGTGACCTCATTGCAGCCTCCACATGATATGCAACCCTTTTTTCTGGGTCATGGGGCATATGAACATTCTTCCTCACCTTACGCTCATGCTGGCATGTATAGTAAGCCTCTGGGACCATTTGGCTGGAGTCCACCAGGCTCAGGTTATGCTTATGGTTTATACCCACCTGGAAGTTACTTGCCATCAGTCCCTTGCTTGCAGGAAGCTCTTCAGCTCCCTTACCTATGCCCCAGGTTCCAATGCCAGCATTGCCACCACCCAGTGCCAATGCTACTGTACCCATTCCTCAGACTATGCCAGCTGGTGGTACACTGTCAATTGCCACCCCTATTCCCAATATTGTTGTGTGGTTTAACTACCTTGATTAGCACCCAGAACGAAATCAAGATGGGGTCAAATTTGCACCATTTGGTCCCATCCTCAAATCAAAAGGATTGGCCTGGATATCTCAGCTCATGCAGGAATATGTTCCACTCCCATATCTGGAGCAGGAACTCAGAATTCAAGTTGGAATAGTGATCTCAATTTTAAGTATGCTTCACAGGATTTAGCAGTGGTGAAAGCAGGTCAGCTTATCCTACCTAAGATGGTCTAGACAATTCTATAGTTTCATTCATGTCTTTGTACATCTATACACTCAATATATCCCATTGTTTACATGTCTAACAGTGTATTCTCAGTCCTGCTTAAATTCTGACTTCATTGTAAATGCTGAAAAATGAAAGTTCAAATCTTGATCTCGGACCTCTCGGAATGCATTCTGCAGTGATCTACGATGTGAATGGTGTCATTCTTGTTGAATTCTGATGTTGTGTTGAGGTACTATGGAAAATCTGAGGTATGATGTATTTTTATACAGGATTTTCCCATGTGGCCAATCAAACTGAAAACAACAGTAAACTCAGACATACTATTGCCATGCATGTCTTTGTTTGTACAAGCAAATACAACCAATCATTCTACTACATAACCATGATCCTGGTTACCAATTCAAAAGCTCAAAAACCCTTTTCATGACATCACTGTTTTAAAATGGCCATATCTCCGCATCATGTCAATTATATCACGTGACTCAGGGACCAATATGATAGCCAGGAGTATGCTTCATTTATAACTCCACCAAAGCTAAGCGGAATTCCCACAGGGGTAGGGGGCATGCATCACACACTGCAAATAAGGCAAAAATGTAAAGGGTTTTTGAGCTCACTGTACTGGTAGAACCTTGAGATCTGGTAGTGCCACTATCAATACCAAGAGCAAATTCGAATCCAGATGAACCACAAGCACCACTGGAAGGCAGTACTAGTGATGAAGACTTCTCAGGAGATCATCCAGACACATCTTTCACTTCAACAACATCATCAACTCCCTCTAAAGTCTCAACTTCAAAGATGATGGAACCACCACCACCTTTATATTGCTCTGTACCTTCCTCTCATTTTAGACAAGGAAGAAAGCATCCAGTGTCAAAAAAAGATGTAAATAGACACAAAGCAAAACAGAGATTAATTTCACAAGAAGAAGTAACTGAACCAGAAGAATCTGATTCAATGAGAAAGAGATACTGGATGCCACCAAGGTAACCTGAAGATGAATTTCTTGTGAGATTTAGAACATGTTCTCATCAATATAATCCTACTAGAGGAGAACATGAACAGACCTTCAGACCTCTTCAAGAACCTATTTGAAGATCCACAAGGATAGTCCAAAGAAGACTCCAACTAGACTCTGCTTATGGAAATCTCACTCCTATAGAGATAGAATGACAGAGAATTAGTGCTTCAATGCAAACCCCTGTTCAAGAGGATGTACAAATTGAGAAGAAGCAAGAAATAGAAGAACCAACCAATCAAGAAGGCCTAGAACAACTGTGTCAGTTGATGTCAATTTAGTCACTCAACATTCAGTCAAACAAGTGTCAAACTTCAGACAAGATGGGCAAGTCATGTTACAAGGTTGGATAAAAGGACTATTGGCAGCAGCAGTAACATGATTCACTGACTGGAAAGTGCCAATACATTACAAAGGCATCACTATCTACTACAAGAAAAACAGAAAGCATGGCAGACTGCATAAGAAGATGAAATGAAATCTATATATGACAGGAAAGTCTGAAAGCTTGTAGATTTGCCCAGGGACCATCAACCAGTGAAAGAGATATGGGTTTTTGCTATTAGAACAGGCAACAGTGTCAAAGCAAGATCAGTGTGGACTATGAAGACATCTTTTCATCTGTTACTTGATTTGAGACAGTCAGGTTTCTTCTATCTTTAGCAGTGCTACATGATTGGAAAATGTCAGTGATAGATGTCAAAAACAGGATTTCTGTATGGAGATCATGATAAAGAGATCTGCATGACACAACCAGAAGACTTCATAGATTCAAGGAATCCCTCAAAAGTTTGTCTGTTAAATAAAGCCACATATGAACTAAAACAAGCCATGCTTCAATGGAACAAGGCACTCCATGCTTCTCTCATCAAATTTGGCTATCAAAGGCTATATGCTAATACTGGTGTTTACATAAAAAAGAAAGGAAAGATCTTTATCATCATTGTGATATATGTTGATGATGCACTTTTCATGGGTAGTGATAAAACACTAGTCCTCAAAGAAAAGGAATGTTTCATGAAGAGATGGGAATGCAAAGATTTTGGTGATGCAAAGAAATATCTATCCATGAGGATAACAAGAGATTGAATGAAGCGAACTCTTGTCCTTGATCAAATTACCTATGCTGAAAAAGTTATCAAGCACTTTGATTAAGAGAACTGTAAGACAGTTACAACACCTCTACCCTCTGGGTATATGTAATCCTATGCCTCCACACAGGGAAGACCAGATCTCAAGATTCAAAGCCAGGGTACTTGTTAGAATCTGTGTGCTATGGAGGGGTAGAAGTACCCAGACTCAGTTGCACAGTGGTAGTGGAACAACTGAGAGATGGAATGACGAAACTGGACTGACTAAATACTAATGGAGATTAGAGCACATGAACTCCAATGTAACTCCGACATAATGTCTGGAATAGATTAAATGAGGTCCAAGGGAAGAAAGGGACCTTACTAAGTAGAATGGTTAACTCTGAGATGCTCCAGAGTGGAGTTGAGGGACTTGGTGTGTGTCAACCTTGGAGTTGTAGTGGATGACCTCAGAGATGTCCGGAGATCAGAGGTGTTTCATTTTGACAGTACTCCTGTTGTGCAGGGCAGAGAAGAGAGAGGCAAGTCAAGGATGTTCACTGAGATAGAGACTAAATTTCTTGTGACCAAGTTTGGGTTAGGTGAGATTGATGAGATCAACTCTTGTAGAGCTTCATAGAAGCTTGAGCTCAAGGTGAAATGAATCTCATTATTAATTACATCATGGTGTCTATCACCTTTAAATACATCTAGGAACATGTATGTACTTGTATGGGATGTAGCTAGAACAAGGTCAATGATGTCAGAATGACATCATAGGATCAGTCATGCTGCTTCACTTATTTCAAATAGGTGGAGTTGGATCTGGGTCAATCCAATACAGCCATTGTGAAGCTAAGAAAGCTCCAGACTAATGACATCATAGCTGAGTTATAAAGACTGCATCTAGATCATCATGTGGTTGATCCTGAAGTGTAATTAAGATTACACTTTTAATTAAGTTTGACTGATTTGACAGTCAAGCCTTAATACTTGATCTAAATCTTTAGTAACATGAATAGTGTATTAGCACTATGGTCTGCCTGTATCAACAGAGCACAAGGCCTAGTGTTCCATTCATAGAATCTCAACATTCCTTCTCACTAGAATGTTACATACTTTGAGAATATGAAATGAGCTTCAAAGCCTTTATGTTTTCTTGAAACTTGACATTTCCCAGATTCTTGGTAAAAATATTTGCAAATTGTTTTGTGGTTTTGATGTAGAATAGTTCAACTTCTTTGAACTCAATGGCTTCTTGAATGTAGTGATCATCCTTTCTGACATGTTTTGTGTGACCTTCCTGTACAGGATCTGATGCTAAAAACATTGCACCTTGATTGTCCATGCATAGAGAAATTGGCTTGAGTGGAAAGCCTAGTTCTTCAAATAGAATTCTCATCCAGACTATTTGCTTTGCCACTTCTGTCATACCACAGTATTCTGCTTCAGTGGATGAGAGTCTAACACATTTTTGTTGCCTTGAAAGCCATGAAATTATTCCATTTGCAAGGAATACAGCATAGCATAACCAGTGGTGGATCTTGATGTTTCTACATCTCCAGCCCAGTCTGTATCAGAGTATGCTATAAGACCATTTCGAGGACTGTTTGCAGAGTATTGATGCACAGATTCTTGGTTGAAGAAACATAGTGAACTATCCAGATCACCTTCTGCAAGTGCTCTTCTGTTGGATTTGCAGAGAACTGTGACATTTTGATTACTGCAAAAGCAATGTCTGGTCTTGTTCCAAACATTAGGAATAGCAGTGATCCTATTACAGATCGAAAGAGGCTTTGAATCTTGGGATCAGGTTTTTCCTGTGTTGATGGCATGCGATTATATCCATAGGGTAAAGGTGTTGTAACTGTTTTACAGTTTTCTTGACCAAAGTGTTGTAGGGAATGGTATCTCTCTGTTCTCATATCCAGCATATCTGTGAAACAACTCAGAACCACTAAAGGCTCTAGGTCACTCAATAGTCAAGTAGAGAGGGGAGAGAAGGATGAGTTGGTGACATTGATGCTGAGGAAACACCAAGAGGACAAGACTGTCCTTTGGTGGATTTTATTCAAGCCATTATATACTACATGGATGTTTGTATCTTTGGTGTACTAATCTAAGATGGCCATGTTGCCTGTGCATGTATTTAATGTAGCTATGATTATATGGAAGCATGCAACAGCCTTGTACATGCCTGATGTGCAAGGGTGTGGAAGAATGAAAGATCATAGATGAATAGATCAAAGGGTGTAGTATAGGGTATGGATTATGGGTAATACATAGAATGGTCTAGGAGAGTCTGGAATGCATGTGATGTCATACTTCATGCATGGATAGAGTTGTGAAGTCATGATTGGGGTTGGTACTTTTGTATGATCACATATAGGCTACCTTTAATATAATGAAGTCTAGCATTGCATGTAGGGTTTCTAGAGTAATGGTAGTGCATGGGTGCGATGTGGGATATTCATAAATCATAGATTAGATGATTGTAACAATCTGGCATATCCTGTATGATCCAGTTTTCATATTCAACCCAATCCATCCTCATCCATCACCCATTGATAAGTCAAATGTTCATTTTACTACACCAGACACTTTCATTTGTACATCTGGTTGTTCTGGTTCTGCCAACTCAGTCACTGGATATGTTGATCTGACAATCCAGTTTTCAATCTGGTCATGCTCTTTACATGTATTTAGAGTCTTGGATGTGCTCAGACTATAAAAACTGTGTTTCACACAGAGCACAATATCATCTTTCGATCATCTCTCTATCTGCCATCTATCATCCAACCATCTTGAGTTCAGTTCTTAATCATCTTCAGTGATCCAGCTGTGTCTGTGATCATCTCTTCATCCTTCTCTTCTAATCTGTGAAGAATCAAGTCCTGTGCTCATCAGCCATGTCTGAAGCATAGGAGCTCTTCCAGATTACCATCCATTTTGCCTCCTGAAAGTCCTGTGGTTCTCTTCCATGGAGCTCTATTCTATGAATTCCCCCTGGGACAAACCAATCATCCCTTTATTTTCTTTCATTGTGTTGCTGACATGCTAGTTTCCTGTCTGGAGATGTATAGCAGTATAGGTCATTTAACCTCTCTTCAGTGTTTGATAACCTTTTTGGCATAAGGTATTTGGTCAAGGACAAGAGTTCACTTGATTTGATCTCTTGTTATCCTCATGGATAGGTATTCCTTTGCATCTCCAAGATCTTTACATTCTCATCTCTTCATGAAACATTCCTTTTCTTTGAGAACTAGCGTTTTATCACTACCCATGAAAAGTGCATCATCAATGTATATCACAATGATGATTAAGATCTTTCCTTTTTTCTTTATGTAAACTCTGATATCAGCATATAACCTTTGATGGCTGAATTTGATAAGAGAAGCATGGAGTGCCTTGTTCCATTGGAGCATGGCTTGCTTTAGTCCATATATGGCTTTATTCAATAGACAGACTTTTGAGTGATTTCAAGGATCTATGAATCCTTCTAGTTGCGTCATGTAGATCTCTTCATTGAGATCTCCATACAGAAATTATGTTTTGATGTCTAGTACTGATATTTTCCAATTATGTAGCACTGCTAGAGCTAGAAGGAACCTGACTGTTTCGAATCAAGTGACAGGTGAAAAGGTATCTTCATAGTCCACACTGAAGATTTGTGTGAAGCCTTTTGTAACATATCTTGCTTTGACATGGTTGCCTGTTCTGATAGCAAAAACCCATCTCCCTTTCACTGGTTGATGGTCCTTGGGCAAATCTACAAGCTTCCAGACTTTCCTGTCATGTAGAGATTTCATTTCATCTTCACATGCAGTCTTCCATGCATCCTGTTGTTCTTGAGGAAGTTTGGCAATGTCTTTGTAATGTATTGGCACTTTTCAATCAGCAGATCCTGTTACTGCTGCTGCCAATAATCTGTTTATCCAACCTTGTGACATGACTTGTCCATCTTGTCTGAAGTTTGACACTTGTTTGATCGAATGTTGAGCAACCAAGCTAGACATCGATTCATATAGTTGTTCTAAACCTTCTTGATTGGTTGGTTCTTCCATTTCTTCATCATGAGCTTGTTCTTCTTGAACTTGCTCCTCCTGAATTTGTACATCCTATTGAATAGGGGTTTGCATTGAAGCTCTTATTTCCTGTTGTTCTATCTCAATAGGAGTGAGATCTCCATAAGCATAGTCTGGTTGAACTCTTCTTTGGGCAATCCTTGTGAATCTTCAAACAGGCTCTTGAGGAGATCTGAAGGTTTGTTCACATTCTCTCATTGTAGGATGATATTGATGAGAATGTGCTCTGAATCTCACAAGAGATTCATCTTCAGTTTGCCTTGGCGGCATCCAGTTTCTTTTCCTTATTGAATCAGATTCCTCTGGTTCAGTTACTTCTTGTTGTGGAAGTAGTTTTTGTTTTGCTTTGTGTCTGTCTATGTCTTCTTTTGATGGTGGATGTTTCCTTCCTTGTCTAAAAGGA
>JBBPTO010000795.1:0-22342 GCA_038094155.1 Pulveroboletus cf. aberrans | reverse complement strand
CATTTCTTCTTCCCATTCTTGTTTCCATCATTGCTACCACTACCTTGTTGTTGCTCTGAAAATGAGGGGTCACCATTTTAGTGCTAGACATTAGAAACCTTGTTGGTGCAGGGAGCATCAGATTTTTTCTTGCTTATCTGTTGCTGCCAAGCAGCAGTACAGAGTCATTCTAGCTTGAAGACATCAGGGAGTTTCTTCATATCATTATCAGAAGCACCAAAATTGGTGTTGATGAGCTGGGTGGCGAAGTCAGCATATTTTGGGAGTTTGTGCAGGACAAACATAACTTGTAGCTTGTTGGAGATAGGGTAGTCTAACGCCTTGAGATTTGTAAAGTGAGTGTTCAGCTTCACAAAGGCTTGAGCAGGATGGTTGGATTTGGGAATGACTAGGGCATTCATGGCCTTGAACACAGAGAAGGCAGATGAGATGAATGGAATGTTGTAAGCTTTCTTGATGGCCTTCAAGAGGGCAAAAGCTCTAACAGCCTCTTGAAGTGAGTTTGTAGGTTTGCTTCAATCCTGAGAGTCATGGCACCAGTGGCATGATCATTGTTGTCATCCCAAGTCTCTTGTTTTGCTTGTGTGTCAGTGATGATGGCAGCAGTTGCACCTTTGGGGGCAGAATCAGGATGAGCACAGTACATCATTGAGGACCAAAGGCCCTGAGACTGGAGATATGTCTTCATCTCCTGGGACCAACACTTGTAGTTTGATTCATTATGATGGGGGATCTCTTTGAGAGTAGAAGACATGATGGTAGAATATCTAGGGGATAGATGTTAGTGACCTGAATCAAATTAATGAAATGGTGTGGTTAAACTGCATTAATGCTTGAGCATCCAGAGCCCAATATTTTGGGGTGATGTTACAGCTGACCAGAATGAGGGCAGATGTAGAACTGTTGAGACTACAGTCTTAACCATGGATAAAGAGGCAACAGAGCTTGATGATTGCAAGATGTTTACAAGGAGCCTACCTGTCAGGATGCTAGACTCCTCCGGTGTAGGAAACCAGAGTTCCCTACAGTGATATCCAGTGTTTTCCCACGGTCCAATAGCCCCTATCAAGCGCTCCTACCAAACCGAAGACCATTCCGCTGCTGTCTGTCCCAATCTGAGTCAAGCTAGTTGAAGTCTGAAGGTCAGTTTTTAATCCGATAGTCCGGACCCGAGTTCCTGCACACCAGACCCGGTGTTCCCGCACCTCAGAAACCATTCCTGCGCTCTGGAGTCAGTCAGGTTTTCATTCTTTTCATGTTTCCTTTACTGTACTCCATTCGGGTATGCCCAGATTAGACTTTTGTACCTAGGAATTAGTTCCTAGACAGTGTGCAAGTAACCACCACCTTTCCTAAGCCTTTAAGTCCGGTTCCCTAACCATTTCCCTACATTTTCCTACAAGTCCCCTTCAAGTCCTGCAATCAAAGTTGGTTTCCTAGCCCTACCGAATGGGGGGAAGCCAGACTTTAGTTTCCCAGTGTCCTGTGGACATTCAGTGAGCCTTTCCTATAGTCCTTTTCCCTTTCTTTGCAATTCCCTTGGGTTGAGATACACACTCACACCCCTATTTCTTGCAGAGGACTACACTCTGGAGTCCTTTTGCTGTTTTACACCAGGACTTCATCCGACGGAGGTTCAAGGTGTATTGGTCAACTCCAGGGTGAAAGAATGCAGGAAGGGCCAGAGGTCCGACAGAGATGGAACAGAACGACATGCGAAGGTGATGAAGGTGGAACAGGGCAGAGATTAGGGGTGTGGGAGTGAGGACTTGGCATGGGACTTATGTGTCATGCCCTTGCCTACTGTCAGGTCCTCATTTCGGAGATGGGAAGGACAAGGTGAAGAGGATAAGAGGAGGAAGGAAAACTTCGTCAGGATCAGATGGAGTTCAAAGAAGAGAGAACATCATGAGTGACTTCAATAAAGAGGTCAAGCAACATCAAGTGACATCAAGCGACATCAAACAACATCAATATTCAAACTAAGGAGTACATGTGGAGATCTCAGGTTTATCTACAAGGGTATCAGATCGGAGGCTGGAACAGAGAATGGAGAAACCATATGTAAAGGTATATAACAGTCAGAGATCATAGGATGCCAAGGGGCGATGTACATAGGATGTAAGAATGAAATGTAACACAGGAAAGATCATAGGGATGGAACATATGTCAGAGGAATGGAGTAAGCATAAGAGGAAATGAGATCTGAACCAATCATAATTGGTCTGACAGGGAAAAAGGTTCCAATATTGGATGTCTGATGAGTGATGGGACAGAGTCCTTCAGAGGAGACCAGAGATGAGGGAGTCGGAGTCGAAGGTGGCATAGGAGGGTATCAGAGGGATGATTTGGAGGTGTGATGATAGGGTTAGGACAGGATATGACACTACCTTCTAGCGAGGTTTGGCAACAAGGAGTGCTACTGAGCTAACAGTGGCCAAGGTACTTTCAAGTTAACAGTGGACAAGGAGTCTGCCTACTATTGAGGACAGGTGACAGGGACTTCTGAGTTAATGGTGGTGACAGAGGAGACCTCTAGGCAAGGTTGACGATGGAGACTTCCTACTTAAGGGTGGTTCAAGGTGACAAGGAGGAAGAAGGTATTAAGGCTATCCTTGGGCCTGTATTGTGGAGTGGAAACACCAATGTATTCCAGCAGTGGTACAAGGAAATGTGAGATAGGAAATGGTAAAACTAGACTGAGGAGCATAGGTGTGATGATGTGTCAACTGGATAGAGTTATAAGAACTATGATGAAGGAGAAGGACTAAAGTATTGTAGTGAACATCAAAGGGGGTCAACTAGTCCAGATAAGAAGTCAATGTTAGATAAGAGAAAGATCAAGTAAGCAAGGAATGTAAAGGAATACCATGGAAGGAATCGCTTGACTGAGCAAATGGAGCAGAATTGCATAAAGTGTGATGGGAGCAGATGATGAGTCAAGGTATCATAGTCAGCGATGAAAAGAAATAATTGTCCAAGTTGGAACTTATATCCATGTGTATGTAAGCGATAAGTTCAAGAAAAAGTGTAGTCTGAGGTAAATTGTAACAGGTGACATAGTCTCCCCCTCCATCAGAGGTTCTATTGGTGAATAGCTTGCGCATTTCTGCATTGAAGCTTTTGCCAAAGTGGTAAACTGCACAAGGCCACCAGTAACGTTCAATGTTCTGAGCATTTCTGCATCAAGGACAGAGTAGGCTTGCCTGGGGCTTTGGGAGTGTTTCTGCATCACCATTGCCCAGGGCTCATAACCTGTTGTGAGGACACATGTTAACAGAAGTTACCCAAAGGCAAGTCACCCAGTTTGATTGAACCTTGTATTGATTGTTGTAGAATAAGAAAAAGAAGTGTTATTCAATTTCAGACTTAGACAAGTCTTATATACTGTTGATGTTCACTTACATAATCAACTACCATTTTAATATAACTACACTCCTTATCAACAAGGTGGAAGAGGTGCTCATGGAGTGAGTTGACATGGGGAACTACAAAATGGTCATGATGTAAAGGAGGCCATCACACTCAAAAAGGCCAGGCATGGGTTGAAGAAGGACAAACACCTACTACAATAAGGGTCACCATCAGCATATCTCTGAAGCAAATCAAGAATGGAGAATGGTTCAGAGCCACACATGAGCAAATGGAGAGAGTTGGTGACTCTCTGCTCTCTGAGTTCAAGTTGGTAAAGAATGTATATGACAAGAAGGCCACAACATTTTCTGTGTAATCAATGAGAATGGCAGAATCAGGGGAATCATATACACCATTATGACAATGGGACAGTGCATCAGCAGCCATGTTATCTTGATGTAGTAAGTCTCTAGATTCAATTATTAGAGGATCTTAGGCCACCATACCTGGTGCTGGAAGAGGTTGTGTTGTTGCCATCAAATATATAACTTCTCTGAGGTCATCTGGCTTACTCTGGACCTGTTCTGCCACAACTCTGAAGCTTTTACTACAAAGTACAACTCCTGACTTTGGACTAATTTGGAGTTGATTTCACACTTAGTGATGTCCCCTTTTCACTTTGAACCTCATATTTCCTATTCTGGACATCATATTGGAGGTGCATTGGAGTTCATGTACTGTGATAATTCCTTCCTCAGTTGTTCTGCCATCACTGTGCAACAGCTGAGTCTGTATATCTCTATCTCTCCATAGTGCACAAAGTTTGTCAGGTTATGTCACATCCATCCCAAACACCCCTCCTTGCTCCTCTGCACACAACTCTGACTCTGTCCTTCTGATCTCTGGTTGTCTCTCATTGGACCTGACCAATATCACTTGAGGATCAATTCAGACATCCAACCTTGGACATTGTATTTCTGTCAGACTTCCTTTTATTGGTTCAGATCTTGATATAAGTGATGTCCTCCTACATTTCTTATTCCTATGCTTGACCATGTGTTCTCTTTCCATCCATTCCACATTCCATAGGCCTATGAATACTGCCCATTAGCCCTCCATGTTCTCCAATCATTTCTGTACTTATTCATACTTATATCCTCCATTCTGTATCCTGATCTGATCTCCTTGTATATAAATCTGAGACCTGTTACAATCGGCCCCTTTTCCCCCTTATCACTTATGTATGCATGGATAAAGTTCCAACCTGGACATTCTTTTCTTTTTGTTGCTGACTACAACACCTTGACTCCCTGTCCATTTCCATTTCATTCTATGTGATTCCATTTGCTCTGTTAGTGACTCCATCCACACCTACCTTTGACTCACTCTATGCCTACATCAACCATCTCATCTTGTACTAGTACTCTTTAAGCTAGGCCTCCCCTTTGTGCACCTAAATACACTGGGTCTTTGCTTCACTCCTCATCCCTCATGTTAGTCTCTCACTGTGAAACTCCTTTGCTCTTTGAGACATCATAGCACATCAGGAATTCCAACATTTCGAAGGGCTTAAAATACATTTGAAAATGTAATATAACATAAAATATGTTCATAACCATTCTGAGTGCACTTATATGTTTTATTTTCCTGAACTTCTAAGTATTTGGTCACAGTTTATATGGAAAGCAAAATTTCAGATACATTAAAATTATATCTGTAAAGTTACATTGTATGTCCCTTTAAATATCTGTGATTAGATTATCTTTTACTGATAACTTATTAGTTTTTATTTTCATGGTTGTGTAAAAGGTAATATAGTGAGAGGGATTTTGTTGTTGTCAAAATAATTTATTGTTCTTGTCATTACCAACTATTTGAAAACTAAATATTTTGCACCTCATCAAAAATAAATGGGTTATGATTGGTTCATGATCAGGTCATGATCAGGTGATGTACAGGTGAGGATCAGAATAGTGGGTATCCATGCCTCATGTCAAAAGCCTGGAGGCTCTAATCCCACAGTAAAAAGTTCATCAGCATTCAAGTCTGAGTGAAGTTCAATGACTCAAGTTTTCGACTTCTTACCAGTTGCTTGTCAGACATATTTTGTAAAGACACTGATTGGATAACCTATCCATTCTTCTGTATACAGCACAAAATCTATTTGAACACAGCTGCTCTGTATTCCATCATACAGAGGAACAACAGTGGAAACCTTGGAGTACACAGATACAAGTAAGATACCAAAGTGAGATTTTATTTATGGCAAGGGGCTCTTGCATGCTAAGAAAGAACAGGGCTAGGTTGCATGTAAGAACATGGTATAACATAGCAGAGCAAAGTGTACCTTATACCCATCTTGATAGTCTGAACATAGACTTTGATAATGAATGCACCTCTGGGAATTGAATTAATAGTAGTGAGTCCGCTCCAATGAGTAAACATACCATCATGAATATTCTTAAAGTTGATGATGAGGGAACTTGGAAATAATCAGGCCTTCATAATATAGGCCTTTGGATGAACAAGAGCATGCCTTAATCAGATAGTTAAGGGAGACAAGGTGACATTGTACCCTTCATGAAAGCAAGTTACAGAACCTCCACAACCCTGAAATAATAGTTTCAGATACAAGTTCTAGATACTCAGCCATACATCAGGATAAATACAAAGCAACCTATGTGTGTAGATGGGCTACTTCTGTACTACAATGTGCATCCAGGGGCATGACTCCTTGGATGTGGCATCAGGGTTTTCAATCAGCCACTGGGGATTGTAGAAACATCATGGTAACCCAGCAACAGGCCTATGCGATGTGGGCAAGGCATTAGTATGAACCCTCCTAGTTACTTTCACCCCCTTCTGGCAGAAGGTAGCCTTGTTGTGAGCACACTGAACATCCATGATGTCCAGCTCTTTTCTGATCTCCCTTCTCCATGGCATCTTATGAGTATGGAAGACAATTTCCATATCCTCATCGCCACTCTCATCTGAACTTGTTCTGTCACTGCCTAGAGTGGTCATAACATCCAATAGGAAGTCCAAAACATCTGTGTTGTCTTCATCTCTCTGAGATTTAATTTGCAACAAAGTTTTGGTAATCCCAGGATGACAATGATATTTCTAACCCTCACAAAGGTTAAGATGGTTGGTAACAATAGGAATAGAAGTAGGAACTTACGTTGAGCCTTTGTTCATCCCTCCTAGCCTTCTGCATTTTTCCCTTCCTTTCTTGTACAAGTCTCTCTGCTACTTGTTGCTCTGTTTCAATCAAGCGATCATGAATACGGGGCTTGGCACTCAAAAGCTTGGTCTTGATGTGACTAAATTTCAAACTTATAGCTTTTTCCCAATATCCATGGGATTTGGGATGAGATGTCCACTGCTCTCATTGTCTCATTGTTTTCAGGAGCTGCAGGAGGTGAGAAGTAACACATTTGTTCCAAGGAGAACTGGCAGTGTGGTTGAAGTTCCACTTCAAATCATTAGGGTCTGGCCCATCACCACCATCCATGAACATCTGAATTTGCTCATGGAAAGCCCTGCCAACAAGCAAGAACTCATCATTGGAAGAGATCCTGAATGCTTCTTTGAAGAGATCACATAAATGTTTCTATGGCAGGTGAGAGGCATTGTATCAGAGACAGAGGAGAGGAGATTTCCATTGCTTACCAGATTCACATTGTGTTCTACATCACAGGCAATTTCTTCCTTCAGCTGAGAGACTCTGCAGGTCTGTCTTTTCACAGTAGGTGAGGGGCTTGATGGATACTTCTGCTACATTACCTGATAAACCTCCTGTGCAATTGTAGCTTGATTTAAAACAGAGGATTCAGATGGTGGGGGTGTTTCACAGATACTTGTGCTTTACATTGCGAGATGAACGACATATTCAACAAATGAATAGATGAAAATGAACACAAAGATAAGAACTGTATATCCTCTGTGATAATATCTTCTGGGTGCAAGAGGTGTCAGGCTGGGGTGATTCAAGCCTACTTTCTGAGAAATAGACAGTGAAGATGGCCAAGGTTGAGTTGATGGTGAATGTGGCAATGTATGTCCACTTCCTCCTGGGAGGGCAGAGGCTGCAGGCTGGACAGGTGTGGATGGAGACTGTGGCTTTGCTATCATCTTATTCTCCAGATCCTAAGAACATCCATGAATGTACATAGTAGGGTACTCAGGGCAGTGGTCAGCACACCTGGATTCTACAGGGGGCAGATTCATACTTCTGCATCAGCAGTGTGACCTTTGATTCCTTGTCAACCTTGCATATATATGAGAGGAACATGGGGAACATTGTATCAAAACTCTTACATTTGTCCTCTGCAACATGGCTCGAGCCTCAGCTTCTGCACATGCAATCTGTTGGACAGCCTTGCTCTCCACATCTTGCACTTTCTTCTCAAGGTAATGGATTATGAGCCATTCAATCACAGAATCATGTTGAGCTATACTGACTTTTGTCCTTGTGGTCTCCTCTACAAGGAGATCATGGTGTTCTTGTGGCTTGGCATGGAGGGAATGGATTCTTCTATTTTCTTCTTGTAAAGCATTATATCATACTAGGGCTGCCTGATAGAAATGCTCCTTGACCATTCTCATATTCTACCCCAAGGTCAATACAAGTATTCCCAGTCTTGCAGGGGACATACCTCTAACTCTAGAGATGCCCTGTTAAGATGCGATTTTAGTGAATATATCCTCTGATGCAATTTCCTTGAGTTATCCACCTCCACTAGCATTACCTTTGCACCCCCCCTGTCGACCATCCTTTAGTAGGCACCTACAATTTAGAATAGGAGTATACTGTAACCAAAATTGGATCAGTCATGTTCCAGGCATGAGTATTGGCCCTTTTCACATTGAGTTGAGTGGGTAAGTCCCCCTTGACAGTGGAGGTTGACCCCTCCAGGGTGTTGGTGGTAGGGCTGACTGAGGGCTGGTACAGAACTACAGCACCCAATGTGAGGTGTGGGCTAGCTTGAGTATCAGTTGTTGGCAAGCAACCAGGAATCATGTTGTCGCCTAAATCAGAAGGTAAACTAACTAATGCAATGCAGTGTTAGAAGGTGCAAATGCATCAGAGAAGGAATACTCACTCCACAGATTAATATCATTGTCTACATCCATAGATGACCTCAATTAACTGCTAGGCAGCAGCATAGAAAATTGGTTGAGAGGATAAGCCTCTTTGGCGGGGCCACTACCAAAAAACAAGAACAAAGGCATTGAGATTTGATGCAAAAACCCCTACTGGGCGGGCAGTTAAATACATCACCCATCGCCATATGAGTAGAGACAACATAAAAGACAACAAATCTGTATCCATGTTAACAATGCATGACTGAAGAACAACAACAGCACACCATGATGATCATAGTGACAACAATTAACTTGCCACCTACAAACTAGTAATCAGACCAAACTAGCTATTAGTAACATCACAATGAGTGGCCCATTCATGGTTGAGTGCAAGAGAGATTGATAAGACTAGTCTGTTGCGAGGTAGTGTGACAATAATGACTTAGGGCATCCTTGTTTTCCAACCTGCCTGAAGATCTAGCTGATGACAGATTGACAACCAGGAGCTCATTGAAGGACGTCTAATTGGGATCAGAGTCCAAAATTCAGACATCAGCATCAATCAAGTTGAAGATCATGAGCTCCATTACACACAGGGTGGCATCATAGAAAACCCTGGGTAGGTTCAGAACAAGAAGTCACTGGCCTTATCATGAGAGATGCACACATCGCCTGTAAACTGGTGTCAGCAATATGACAGTCTTGGACAACATCAAGGAGGGAGTTGATTTAAGGGACTGTCAAAGACAAATAAAATGTTAGTACAGACATTGGAAGATAAAATGACATTTACCTGTCAAAGAATGCCAGTGTGGATCAGTGTCTGAAATCCAGACCTAAGTCTCGACCAGATTAAAGATCAGGAGTTGACCTTCAACTACCAAGCTCCATGTGACCATTACCTACAGGATGGCATTACCCAAAGGCAGTCACTGATGGGATGAGTTGTGGGAAACCCTAAGTAGATTCAGGCAAGAGGTCACTGACCTTATCATGAGTGCATTCACTCATGTTATGTTGAGACATTGGCCATGGAGATGGACATGTCACAAGTGTGAACCTTTGCAAAGATCCAGGGTTGATCTGGATTGTGCAACACCAAGGACCCTCAAATCTGATGAGGAGTTAGTACAGAAATTGAGTGATGACCAGATCATACTCACTAGGTATGGGCAAGTGTTATGAATACTGCACCAATGATTTTGGTCATCAAAAGTGTGAACATTTGCGAAAGTCCAGAGGTCCTGAGTCATGGTCATATGATGTCAAGAAGGGTCAACCTGAGTGAAGAAGTCAGGTGGTGACTTGCTAGCCTGGATCAATGTCATGAATGATGCATGAACACAACCTAAGATGTCACTCATGTCAATGAGTGAGGGTCCACCAACAATGAAAACACTTGCCCATTAGTATTGTGCAGTCTGCTTGTTATCAATTATGATACCGGCTGACACATGATGTGATCAGCACAAAGTTTGTGATGTCATTGATACTGGCCAACATGTGGTGCAATCAGCACAAAGTTTGTGATGTCATTACTACATGGTCTACACTAGTGTGCTACACTATGCTACATTTACACTTCATTCACTTGAGTTGTACAGTGTAGGAGACCAGTGTCCCCTACCATGCAAAAGCCCCTTTTCCCAATCCATCTGTTACCCCTATAGTGCAGATCATGTTTCCAAGCAAGTCAAAAGCCAACCCAAGCATCGTTCATCCAAACCATCCTGTCCATCCAACCTGAGTTTCCTGGATCCAAGTCAGTAAGTCAGGTTTTCTACCTTTTGTATCAGTTTCTGCCCTGAGTGACCATGGGTTCACCCAGGTCTGTCTTACTTAATCATTTTCCTTTGTTTTTACCATCACTGTCATTATGCCATTCTGTTACTGTACATACTTACTTCACCAACCCAATATGTACAAAGTCTCAGGTTTTCCCAGACTATGAACTTTGTATCTTGGACTCCAGTCTGTATCAAATTCTATTACCTCTTGATCACAAGTCTCGTTTTCTAAGTATCGAAATCATCAATTCCGCCACATCCCAAGCCAGTCGAGCCAAGTTGAGCACTCCAACCTGAACCTGAAAAGTCGGACTCTCAGCCCTACTGAATGGGGAGGTCCGGACTTGTGTTTTCCAGCTTTACAGTGTGTGGTTTTTGATATATTACCTTCTTCTAGTCCCTTGGGTCCCTTTTGGGTCAAGTAAACCCACTTGCAACCCATACTTACACCATTAGGAAACACATCCTGGGCTTCCTAGCAACTTTACAATGGTGATGGTGGAAAAGTGGGAAAGAGTGTTTGTGGAAATTAGTTGGGCTTATATACTGGAACAAGTTCATTACCACATATAGAAACAGTAGTAAGCAAGTCGATGTGGCAGTCACTGCATTTTTCCAGCTGAGTTTGACTGAGTTCATTCCAATTTATAAGCTGCAACTCAACACTCCACACTTCTTTCCCTCCCCCCCCCCTTCATGAGCAACAAAGTACAACAACCAAATGTCATGTAATGTAGTATAATGTAGAGTAATGTAGGGTAGTATAGCATAGTGCAGTGTAATCAAGGAGCTAGTGTGTCATGATATATCAATTCTAACTGTGCATGACAGATTTGAGTGGGTAACTCAGATATCCAATAAACAACCAGGCATTGAGTGCACTCCATGCATGTACCTACACCAATTCTAAGTCCAGATCCTCATTTCACCACAGGCACTGAAGGGAAGTTCTGGGCATTATCAGACCCATAGTCAGGCAACCAACTCAACATGGTATGCATAAATTTACTTCAAGTACTTTTGCCCTGATCATCAGGTTTGCAAATGTGAAATAAAACCCATCTCCTTCCAGTAGATCCTGGTATGCATTTACTCAGTGGCTGGCAACATCTTCATCTTAGACATCAGAGAGGAAATTCAGAGAAGGATCACCATCAGATTATAGACTCATTTTCAGGCAACCAATCCAATGTGGTATGATCATTGGTGCAGTATTCATGACACTTGCCCACATCTAGTGAGTATTGTCTGGTCATCACTCAATTTCTGTACTAACTTCTCATCAGATTTGAGGGCCCTTGGCGTTGCATGATGCAGATCAACCCTGGATCTTGGCAAAGGTTTATACTTGTGATGTGTCCATCTCCATGGCTGACATCTCAACATAACATGAGCAGGTGCACTCATGATAAGGTTGGCAACCTCTTGCCTGAATCACTTATGGTTTCCCACAACTCATCCCATCAGTAGCTGCCTTTGTGCAATGCCACCCTGTGGATAATAGTCACATGGAGCTTGGTAGTGCAGGTCGACTCCTGATCTTTAACCTGGTCGAGACTTAGGTCTGAATTTCAGACACTGATCCACACTGGCATTCTGTGACAGGTAAATGTCATTTCATCTTCCAATGTCTGTACTAACATTTTATGCATCTCTGACAGTCCCTTAAATCAACTCCCTCCCTGACATTGCCCAAGACTGTCATATTGCTGACACTGATTTAGAAAGGTCTTTAGGACTCATCCCCTTCCAGTTGATCTGGGCATGTAAAACTGATGTTAAATGAGGCCAAAAACTCTACACCTCAATTTCAGGTGTTAGGGTTCCTCACTGCCACCAAGTCCATTGTGGTGAAAGGTCACTGCATCCCCCTCACAACAGGTACAGCTGATGGTATGTGATCAGGCATGAGTCTTGCTGGGGTCAGTCCTTGCAACAGCAGGGACAATACCCCACCAAGCTGTACATCCTATGTGACATGCAAGACCTCCATTTCAATATAATGCATCTTTAGGCTCTTTACAGTGTAGGGAATGGTAGTTTCCTGTATGATCCGGTTCTCATATCCAATCCAATCCATCCTCATCTGTCACCTGTTGGTAAGTCAAACCTTCATTTCACTACACCGGACACTTGTGTTTGTACATCCGGTTGATCCGGTTCCATCATTCCAGTCACTGGATACATTGATCCATTGATCTGGTTTTCAATCTGGTCATGCTCTTTACATGTATTTAGAGTCTTGGGTGTGCCCAGACTATAAAAACTGTGTTTCACATGGAGCACAAGATCTATCATCATCTATCTATCTGCCATCTATCTTCTGTCCATATTGAGTTCAGTTTCTTTATCATCAGTGATCCAGCCATGTCTGTGATCTTCTCTTCATCCTTCTCTCCTGCTCTGTGAAGAATCAAGTCCTGTGCTCATCAGCCATGTCTGAAGCATAGGAGCTCTTCCTGATCATCATCCATTTTGCCTCCTGTAAGTCCTGTGGTTCTCTTCTGTGGAGCTCTACTCTATGAATTCCCCCTGGGACAAACAAATCCTCCCTTCATTTTCTTTCTTTGTGTTGCTAACCTGCTAGTTTCCTATCCGGAGACATAGCAGTCTAGGTCATTCAACCTCTCTTCAATGGTCATGGCAAGTTTTCCAGGGGATGCAATTTGTCACATACTCAGCATCATATCATATGCCTCTTCAGCATTGATGTTGAATGCATTCCAGTCAGAATATTGCCATGACTGAAATCCACTTTGGTGCAACTTCCGAATCAACTCTGCATTGGTGTGTGCTGCACAAGCAGTTGGATAAAATCCTCACATCTGATCATGAACTTACAGTGATCTGCACCCCAACCTTGGGATAAAGCCAACTCCATCTTTTTTGGTATAGATATCATACAATATCCCCCAGGTTCCTGGGGGAAGGTTGAAGAGAGCACCTGGGTTGAACAGTACTACCTGGTCATCCTCATCCATCAAGGAGGATGAGTGAGATGTTCCCCTCTCCCTCTGCTTTTTATCATTGATTCCATTGATGACTCCATTGATGTATTGACCAGCTCAGGGATTAATACAGATTGTTGGGAGGCTGCTGTGCTTAATGATCTGGGTAGAATCAATGCCTATCCGAGTTCTGGTGCAATATAACTGTACATATAGGTCACATATAGCTATCATTAGTGATTATTTCCTGCCAGATCACCAAGATTAATCAGTCTCTGAATGAGATTTGAATTATCCATTGACATTTCAAAAAGATATGTATACATGTGGCACAGGGGGAACATCAAAATTACAGTTCAGGGAGTGGGCATATATAGCTAAAAATAGCATCATTGCCATCACTGGCACTGTGTACAGTATGTTGCTCTTATCATTGCTATTGCTAATATCATCACCTTCAATCTCATGGTCACTGTCTCCATTGCATTTTACCTGTTTGTATGAGATTTATAAGCTCCCTGGTCTGGACACCTAGTGGGTCACTGTGTAGGGTGAGTAAATGAGAGGAAGAAAGGAAATAAATAAAAAGAATCACACCACGTGCCTTCATACTAAATGAGAAAATGATACTTGTGCATGCAAAACTGCTGTCCCCAGACTCAGAAAATGATATCATCTTCATCCTCGATATGGGCTGGGAGAATAAGTCTGTGACCAACAACAAGGGGTATGCCATTCCTGTCCCTCTGGAACACAACTCTTTCTCAGAGATGGAATGAACCCCGAACATTGGTTGAGGGTGATGAAGCATCTTCAGGGGGGGTTTAGGACCTTCAGGGGATTCACCATACTGCTGCTTTCTGTGTTCCTGCCTATTATGAGGTAAGCTAGATGTGGGCAGATTAATTATGTAACTTACTTCAGGGCAGCAAGTTCCTTCTTGACCTTCTTACCCTCCTGCTGAGGTAGGCAACCAAAGATATCCTGCCATAAGATTATCAAGGTTTGGGTGGTGCAAACTTTACCATCTGACTGGGTGGACTAATCAGAAACACCTTTATTTCGAATATTGAAACTCACTCTTCTGGGCTGTTGACCCTAGCTTCAGTGAGCTTCCCCATCTTGAATTGCAGCCTTTTGCAGGTCTGTGATATCAAGGCAATGCCACTTGGTGCTGGGCTGTTCCACTTGTCCCTGATCCACCAGTGTGGCATGAAGAGCAGTGAAGTCAGCTTGTTTGGCCCTCAGCTGAGAGGCATGATTTTCAAGAATATTCATGTAATGGATGGACAGAGTGGCAAGCTCCTTGGCACCCATTCTGAGATCTGTTAGGCATAATGTATGCGTGGAGGGCTGGGAAGGAGGGGGTAGATCTTCAGTGAGAGCTGACTCAGCACATGGGCCACACAGGTTGTACAGGCTGTAGCGATGCACAGTGGTGGTGGTGGTAGGCATGAAGGTAAGCAAGTATATCACACAAACTCCTCACCTATATATATGAAGTATTTCAAGATTTTCTGAAGGAAAATGTCCCAGGCCATGAGATTAATATCACCTACTAGAGGGTTGACTGTTGAAATGAATGAGATCACCTATTAGATGCTCACCAGTGTCAACCAGCCACCCACTGGTGATCAGTTTTGGAATTTCATTTAAAGGGAATTTTTACCTAGTGACATCAGGTGTGACATTCCTGATAGTTAGTTCAGAGGGTCTCCACCAGCCAGTATTCACATGGTCATTACCAATTCACATGCATTTGTGAGTCGCAGTAGCTGGATCAATATTTAAGACTGGCTTAAATATGGTAAACATGAGACCACCATCATGACAGATATGAATGCATTAAAGGCAGGACTGTGGAAGACTTGAAGATTAAGTTGGTGTTCACATTTAGTAGAATGGTTAGGAATTTCCAGCATTCCACAGCAATACATAGTAGGACAGGAAGAACAAGGACTGATTTAAATGGAGCAGATTGGGAATGACAGGCTTCCTTTTCAGAGTGGTAAAAACATTCTTTGGGTAGAGGCAGGTGATGCATGAATCCTTGATATGCCAAAATGTGATTAGTTGACCTGAAGCCTCAGTGACATGTGTCTAGAAATAATAAACTTACCAACTGCTGTTGAAGTGAAAGCATACATGTGAGAATTAGTTGGGTTTATAAACTGGAATGAGTTCCCTTTGCCCAAACTGGCAAGGTGGCTTATTTGTTCCCATAATTGGTGATCATGCATAGAATACTTAATTTGCACAATGATAACAATAGTAGAAGAATGAGCATTTAAGTTACAAGGGATGACAATCAAACTATATCTGTAACAAAGACCAAAGCTCCCAGGTGCTAATCCTTGAACAGGAAAATCAGACTTATGGGTAGTTACACCATGTGGGACCTAACTTACTATTAATGCTATGATGGTGACTAATCTGTCAGCAAAGCACCAGCAAGCAATGTGCAACAAAACTCAAGTAGAGAAAACACATTCAATATTGTCAGATAAAGATGCTGAGTAAAGCTGAGCTGGAAAGTATGGATAATGTCAGTAAGGGTCAACTGTGCCATATGTTGGTGGAAAATATCACCAGACAGCAATCCAAACTTGACCTGTCTCTTCAAATATATAGTTAATGTGGCCAGGAACTGGGTCCTTACCATCGTGTGGATAGAACAAGATGAGACAGTTCTATATATGAGTTAAGAAATGACTGTATACCACATCTCCAGTCCAGAGGTGGGCACGAAAAGTCAGGTGGCCCCTGCTTGTTAGGGGCCGAAGGTCATACAGAATGGATGCTTGTACTTTGGACGAGTAATCATTGGGTAAGAGCAGTGTGTCATCCATAAGGTTACCTAGAATATTGTCATATCCATTGCAACTCTGGTCCCTCTGGAACCAACTCCACTCATATCTCCAGTGAGAACTCACCAATTATGTACTCTTGTAACCTTGGACCTATGTAGATATCTCATGTGACTTCATTGTTCCCTATTTAGTTAGTTCTCATGCTCCATACCTTTCTCTGTTCCTGTGCAGCACAGCTCCAGCAAACTGCACAACTGGTGCACAGCTCTGGTTCATAGATCCCTGACTCCATTTCATTACTCATCCATTATGGCTTTCTTACAAATCTGATGCTCCTCCATAGTATATATTCTGTACCATCTCTGCTGTACCTATTCAGTCATAATATCGAATTGAGTACTCAACATTCTCTCTCCTCGATCAGCTTGACACTCGGCTCTCTGCCAAACTCTGACAGATATCTTCATCCTCCTCCGAGTCTAGACAACTCAACTCCACACCTCTGACCCTTCACAAATACAGGACCACAACACCGAGACTTGGATAGTGGTGCACCACATAAGGTGAAGCCAAGGTTCTATGAATATCTCTGGAGTTCTGGAGATACACCAGAGTTTGTCCACACGGCTCTAACAAATATGCTTGTTGAACAGTTCAGCCAAATCCTTTATGGCAGGTATGGACTTGGGTCTAGAAAGCCAGTGATGAAGCCTCGATGCTTGGATAAATGACTCTAAACATGTTTTCTTCAATTGGCCTGGGAGAAATAGTGGTTGGTGACATAATGAATTTTAGAGGGTAACTGTACTTGCCAGAATGATGGTTGGTAGGAAGACCTTCAAGTCAGCCAATGAGATGCTCAAAAAGAAAGCACCACCATGACCATACAGGTTCAAAAAGATAGAGGTAATCATGATTATAACATGCCATGTGTCTATTTGGATGCATAGTAGCTTTGGGAAGGACCTTCTGTAAGAAACCTAACCAGTTCAAGATACAAGCCTGGTAAGTGTTAACCTAGGTTTCTGTAGTGACATGGAATCAAGCAATGCAGATTGCTTGTACAAGTTCCATTGTGTTATCAAGGATACTGCACAATTGACCTGCAATCTCTGGAGATGGGTGTTGCAATGTCTCTCCCCATATTCTCACAAGTGCTAGGGAAATATAAACTGTGGCCATTGTGTGCCATTCATCTGCCTTCAGAGTTTCAGCCTTTGCTTGGCCAGAGTTTGCCAGTACAGACCCAATGAAGGGCAGTCAGCAAAGTAGCTATTTGAATCAATTGAGGGTATTGGCCTTCGCCATGATGGTACATCAGTATTTTGTACAACAAGCTGGATGTGCCACACAACTTTGTGGCTGGAGGTTTGAACTTTTGACTTAGCCTTCCTTGGCTTTGTTTGATGCTATGGCACATTTAGATAGTGTCTGAGCAACTGAGGAGCTACATACTCATTCGATCAAAGTTTTGATCCAGTGCACCTTCAGCAACTTACCACAACCATTGGTTGGTACCAGAGGGCAGCAGAGGTCTTTGCACAAAGTTTTCATTCTAAATTAGCTAGATGCTGGGTAACACAAAATTTCAATGCATCCAAGGAAAGAAACATAGATGTGTTGCATTTGGCTAAAGTCTGGAATGTCATGTCATGTAGCATAATGTAGAGTAATGTAGGGTAGTATAGCATATTGCAGTGTAATCAAGGAGCTAGTATGTCATGATATACCAATTCTAACATGTGACTGCACCTGCCAGATTTGAATGGGCCACTGGGCTATCCAATAAATAACCAGGCATTGAGCACACTCTAGGCAGGTACCTACACCAATTCCAAGTCCAGATCCTCATTTCACCACAGGTATTGAAGGGAAGTTCTGGGTTCGATCAGACCTGTAGTTGGGCAATTAACTCAACATGATATGCATAAATTTACTTCAAGTACTTTTACTCTGATCAGGTTCACAGATGTGGAATAAAACCCATCCCCTTCCAGATGATCTGGGTATGCATTCACTCAGTGGCTGGTAACATTATTCATCGCCAAATGTAGCACCATTGTGCCTTACTAATGTTGCTATTGTCAAAATATAACACCTCCAATCTCTGGTCTCCTCCAAGGTCATTTACAGCAACTCTGAGGTTGACATGCATCAAGTCCCTCAACTCCGCTCTGGAGCATCTCAGAGTTGATCATTCATCTATGTAAGGTCCTATTTCCTATATCAGACCTGATACTTCCTATTCCGGACATTACATCGGAGTTATATCGGAGTTTAGCGCTCGCATCTCTTTCCCTATTTAGGTACTTGGCATTGTCCTTGCTCCCTCAGTTGTTCTGCCACACCACTGTGCAACAGCTGAGGTGAGCTTCTAGATACTTTTCTCTACTTTACTTTACTTATGTCTGTAGTCTGGGATCTCTACCCCTCATAGGTAAACACAGTTGTTCTGCCACACCACTGTGCAACAGCTGAGTCTGGGTATCTCTACCCCTCATAGCATACACATTTTGACACATACCACACAGCATTATATAATCATTTGCATCCTCAGATATCATTGTTTGTTTGCTCTTCTGCTTTCTCTTTTTCTCAGCATTGTCTATCAAGACTTGCTGAGCTTGTTGTCTGCTAGATTGCACAGATTATGAGCCCTGAGTGATTTATCACTTGATCTAAGTGATACTCAGGTACATCAGCTCAAGATAGCAGTCTCTTTATTAGCTCCTCACTATCTCACTTAGTCAAGCCCAGAGCCAATCGCTGGACCCTTCAGGAAGGTTCACAATGGTTAAATATGACCATATATGTGATCTGATTGGCACAGTGTAAGGAGCTGTTGCTCCTTAGGTCCATTGAAGAGAGGTTGAATGACCTAGACTGCTGGACAGGAAACTAGCAGGTCAGCAACACAAAGAAAGAAAATGAAGGGATGATTGGTTTGTCCCAGGGGGAATTTGTAGAGTAGAGCTCCATGGAAGAGAATCACAGGACTTACAGGAGGCAAAATGGATGACGATCAGGAAGAGCTCCTATGCTTCAGACATGGCTGACGAGCACAGGACTTGATTCTTCACAGATCAGGTGAGAAGGATGAAGAGATGATCACAGACATGGCTGGATCACTGAAGATGAAAAAGAACTGAACTCCAGATGGATGGAAGATAGATGGCAGGTAGATAGATGATATTGTGCTCTGTGCGAAACACAGCTTTTATGTATAGTCTGGACACACTCGAGACTCTAAATACATGTAAAGAGCATGACTGGATTGGAAACTGGATTGTTGGATCAACATATCTGATGACCAGAATGATGGAACTGGATTGACCAGATGTACAAATGAAAGTATCTGGCATAGTAAAATGAAGGTTTGACTTACCAATGGGTGATAGATGAGGACAGATTGGATTGAATATGGAAACTGGATTGTACAGGATATGCTGGATATGAGGACAGAAAACTACTGTTTCCTACACCATATCCAGTCATTCTATGTCTATTTGACTTTCACTAGGTCATTGTTGAGTCATCAAGCATTCATGTCTATCTGTGTCCATCTGGTTCTGGTCCACTCTACTTGTGCATATCCAGTTCCTTGTATCTGTTTCTTTTCAATCTGGTCTGTCTACTGGATGGATCTCTACTACATCTATAGTGTGCTGGATGCTATGTACAGGATGCTCTGTATTGTGATCTGGACACTGGATTCATGTCAGATGCTCCCTTATTTTCCCTTCTTTATGTTTATTTAGAGTCTCAGGTGTGCTTAGACTATAAAAGTTATGTTTTGCACACAGTGCTAGGAAATTAAATCAATCATCTATCACTTAGTTCAAGTCTGAGTCTTCAGTCCTCATCAATCCAGTCATATCTGGATCTCTTCTCTTCCCTTTAACTCTTGATCCTAGAAGAATCAAGTCCTGTGCTTGTCAGCTGTGTCTGAAGCATTAGGAGCTCTTTTAGATCATCTATCAAGGAGTTCTGTAAGCCCTGCAGCTGCATTCCCTTGATTCTCTACCTGCAATTCCCCTGGGACGAACCAATCATTCCTTCACTTTCTTTCCTTGTGTTACTGACCTGCTAGTTTCCTATCCAGAGACCTATAGCAGTCTAGGTCAGTCAACCTCTCTTTATCTGGAGTCCACCATGAGGGGCATTCAGATGAGCTTCAAGGGAGCTCCAGGCCCATCTGACCCCCAATTTTTTTTCTCAACCTAGCAACTAATCAGTGACAGCTCCAATACATCTGATTTTGCAACCATCAATCCACTGTCAGTCTGACTGCTTGGCTCTGGTCCAACTACACCAGACGTCATTCTTGTCATCTGGTACTTTCCCCTCTGTATTTCAGGCTCTTTGTGCCTTCATTTCACATACCCTTCTGTCATTCACCATTGATTGTCTGTTTTGACTACCATTTTCTACTTCATTGCCTTATTTACATTCTATCCACCCTCATCCAATCTGGTCCAGTATCCTTGATCTGGATCTGGTTCCATTATGTTTAACCCCTTTCATCACAGATTGCCCATGTGTGGTACACCAACCACACCTTCATTCAATGGGCTACCCATTACACTTTTGCACTTTCTCAAAGATATTGACGACTTTTTCACACAGAAAGGTCTTAGTGACCAACAGAGGATTGAGTGCATGCTATACTACGTGCCTCTTGATGAAGCAGAGCTTTGGAAAACTCTTTCTGAGGTGGATAGCACTGCACTGGATTGGTCTGCATTCATAGTGGCTGTCATTCTGCTTTATTCCAGTTGCAAATCCAGTAGTCATTATTTTAAAGATGACTTGCTAACCTTTGTAGATGCATCACAATCAAAACTGCTTCAAGGTCTTGATGACCTCAGATCATACCATCATCAAATTTTAAAGATGTCATTGCCAATAACCTCACTTCACAGGATATCCCAAGCAGACTGTGATTGCCTCTTTGAGAGGGGGCTACCACTTGAGGTCCATGACCTGGTCCATGACTGGTTGGCTACCATCCAGTCCAACATCCACCCAGATGGTTTGTATCTGATAGTGGATACATTGGCTGCTGAAGAGAGGTTGACCAACCTAGACTGCTATAGGTCTCCGGATAGGAAACTAGCAGGTCAGTAACACAAAGAAAGAAAATGAAGGAATGGTTGATTCATTCCAGGGGAATTGCAGGTAGAGAATCAAGGGAATGCAACTGCAGGGCTTACAGGACTCCTTGGTAGTCGATCTAGAAGAGCTCCTAATGCTTCAGACATGGCTAATGAGCACAGGACTTGATTCTTCCAGGATCAAGAGAGAAAGAGAAGAGAAGAGATTCAGATATGACTGGATTGATGAGGACTGAAGACTCAGACTCTGAGTGAGTGATAGATGATTTATTGAATAATTGTGCACTGTGTGCAAAACACAACTTTTATAGTCTGGGCACACCTGAGACTCTAAATAAATATAAAGAAGGGAAAAGAAGGAGCATCTGACATGGATCTGGTATCCAGATCACAATACAGAGTGTCTGATACACTATAAGTATAGTAGAAAACTATCTGGTAGACAGACCGGATTGAAAGGAAACAGATACAAGGAAATGGATATGTATGACTAGGGCAGACCAGAACTGGATGGACACAGATAGACATGGATGCTTGATGACTTGACAATGACCCTAGTAAAAGTCAAATAGATGTAGAATGACTGGATATGGACCTAAGGAGTGACAGCTCCTTACACCGCTGTAAAACACAAAAGGACTCCGGAGTGTAGTCCTCTGCAAGAAATAAGGGTGTGAGTGTAGTTCTCGACCCAAGGGGATTGCAAAGAGAGGAAAGGAAAAAGAAGAGGACTGTAGGAATGGCTCACTAAATGTCCACAGGACACTGGAAAACTTGAGTCTGGCTTCCCCCCGTTTGGTAGGGCTAGGAAACCAACTATACTTGTAGGACTTGTAGATGACTTGTAGGGAAAAGTAGGGAAAGGCTTAGGAAACCGGACTTAGAGGCTTAGGAAAGGTGGTGGTTACTTGCACACTCTCTAGGAACTAATTCCTAGGTACAAAAGTCTAATCCAGGCATACCTGAATAAAGGAAACATGAAAAGAATGAAAACCCGACTGATTCTGGAGTGCAGGAACAGTTTCCGAGGCATGGGAACACTGGGTCTGGTGTGTGGGAACTTGAGTCTGGACATCAGACTCAAAACTAACCTTTGGACTTCAACTGGCTTGACTTGGGTTGGGATGAATGGCAGTGGAATGTTCTCGGGATTGGAAGGAGCGCAGGATAGGGGCTATCGGACCGCGGGAAAACACCGGATATCACTGTAGGGAACTCTGGTTTCCTACACCACCACTATG
>JBBPTO010000794.1:0-22361 GCA_038094155.1 Pulveroboletus cf. aberrans | reverse complement strand
ACCCCGGCTTATTTTCATCTGCACATTTTGATTCTTCAAGTTTCGGTGTCCTTGTGTTAATGGGTTCACCATACCTACGATCGAATGTACGACCGTAGAGTCATCCGTCCACCTCGAATCACCAAATCGCATTGACTACGCTCTCCTACGCTCACGACCACTACTACAACCCCAATTGCGAATAGGGACCATGCTCACTGAATCTTCTCCAACACCCAGACCTGGTTATAACCCGACTTGGGCCATAGTTGGACCAAAGTGCCGGGCGCCGGGTTAGCTTGGTTGAGATCGATGTAAAAGTCTTTGTTGCTCGTTGGCACGAATCTAGGGAAACCATCGAGGCAACGAGATATGAACACAATGAAAAGAGCAGGATTTCCCAAAGACTTTGATCGGCGCGCGAAATCGATCATCTGACGAGCTGACCTACCTGCAAGCTATGGCCATGTTCGGCTCGTCCACGGCCTGCCACTCAAAAGGCGCGAAGTCAGCCTTGAGCGGTTGCCCCTGGGCGATTTGGTCAGGGGCCACGGTGACATATTGTCCAGTCTGCGAGGACTTGATGTAATACACGCCGTCGCGGTCTGTGGACTCAAACATCCACTGTGTCAAGATATCAGCGATGACGTTCTGTGCCTGTTGAGGTGATGGAGACGCGTACCGTTTGGTTGAATTGATATGTGTAGTCTGAGCAGACGACTGTCGAGAGGCACTCAATAAGTATCATAGGTTAACAGGGACAAGACATAAGATGCGGAGCGGGGTGAACTGAACATACTGGAAGTATTATCGTCGTTTGAGAGGGTGATGTAAGTGCCCGTTTGGAGGCCGACGAGGCGATAGCTGGCGTCTACTTCTATTTTGACCATGACGCAAAGAGGGTGTTAACAGGTTCAATATCTTAGAAGTGTCTGGAGAATGCCTTATATTCAAGATGGCTCAGGATATTTGGAAATTGCCGAGAGGGCCTAATTTCGAGGGAAATCGCTAATGTGTCCTTCCGGTGATGGCTAGCATTTTAGAGGCTCTGCGGATGCCACTCTGCAGAAACGGCATATAACGTTGTTGATTGATAACCACTTCCCGGTCTTCCGAGGACCAGCCATGGAGGACAGCCATATTGAAAGAAGGTAACGAGTAATGGCGCTCTTGAAGATAACAAAATATCAGGTGGCATGAGTTACAGCCAGATTGTTGAGTCCGACTCACAGACACCCCAAGGGACTCCGAGGATTAACTTCAGAGTTCTGAAGAGTCTAGATCCCTCATCTATTCTTACCGAAACTGTGCATGTTATAGGTACCTTTGGCAGCCATTCAACCTCGTCTTCATTCCGGTACACATGACAGCATGCTGCTTGGTAGGGTTCATCCTGTTTTGCAACGGACGCCCGATTGGTCCGGCGCAGAGTTGTACTTCGATTTGTTACTCACGATCACCTAAATCCGGGTACTGATGCGCCACACCAGTGCGTTGGCCTAATTTTCAGAGCGTAGTGTGCCTGTAGTACCCTTGCAGACCGGTCGCCCTCCCAGCAAACAGAGATGCGGTGTCATCCGACTTCCAGGGGCAGGGCTACATCTAGGATGTGCTCGTGGGAACCCGTGGCCACCGCCGACTCCGAGCTGGTCCCAGTCCCCCATGGCAAAACCAACCATCTCGTGGAAGGTTGGATGTATCATCACCCCAGGTTTCTTACACATTGGCGTATTCGTCGTGGTCGTCGACTCGGTATCCAAGTCGCCTATATGTGGATCACGATACCGCGCAAATTGGCAGTGACGCCGCAGACTCTATGCACAATGTGTCGCTGCCAGTGGTTATTCAACGCTCCAGTGGGTTCGTCATTTCAGGGACAGTCCTCATTTTATTATCAGATAGTATGTGGCGAATGATGGAACGCGTTCAATGATTATGTCCTCCAAATATCAACTAGCACTGCTACGCAACTCTCGTTTCCTGTAGCCTTGGAACAGCCTTGGATGGTTTTATTATGCCGTGAACGGAGATTGTCGAGGAAATGGGCACTCTGCCATGGGTGAAGGTGCTAGGCAAGTTAATCAACGGTAAGGTTTGTTTACCTGCTTTTCTGAGTCCTGTAACAGTGAAGCTGGGTCTCGACCATGAGTGACGCATTTCCGCGTCAACAACCAGTTGATGATGTGACACGGATCGCATTGATATCTCAGCTTCAACTGTACTCTGCTATACGTCACAGATCCATCATGTATTCTTACAACATCCATTGTCGAAGACAAGTCACTGGATCTTCTGCAACACCCAGACCTGGTTGTAACCTATCTTGGGCCACAATTGGACATAAGTGCCAGGTGCCGGGTCTCCTTCATAGAGGTCAACGTAAAGGTTGACATTGCTCGTTGGAACGAATCTATTGATTCCGTCACGGGCATCCGTACACGGGGATGGCGAAGTCAATAGGTTTACTCTGTCATACTGATCGAACGCCGTCCCACTTGGCACAATGAAAGGCTGAAAAGTTAGCGAATGCCGAGATGGGGAAAGGAGCCCCTGAAACGTTCTGGAGTGGTGCCCCAACTGAGATGAAATGTACCGGGCGAAAACATCCCTGTTACAGTAGCGAGAGAAGCCGTCACCACGAACCGTCTGTAACCAATTGAAGAGGTACTTACCAACTACCCGAGTCGATCGGTCGGAGCCAGGCCGGACATTACAAGAATTTCATATGGTGTGTGTGGATGGAGATGGCCCATCGTTTGTCCGGCGGTGACGCCGAACCCGCCTTCTGGAACCTGCCAAGCAAGAGTCTTGTACAATTGATATTCCGGACCGGGTGCAAAGTATGCTGAGCGTCTCGGATCGTATTTGAAAATCTTCGCATGCAGAGCCTTTTTGACTAACCCGGTTCTCGGCGTGACAGTGCAGAGTACTGGGTCAGTCCAGGGGGTCCGCACTTGGCTACCCAATTCATGCGTCCAAGAAGTGACTGATGTGAATCTGGAAATCCGTGTCCCGTTTGACGGATCATTGACCATGATCTGAACACTTCGTGATCACCCGAATCGAGGCATGATACCGAGAACCTCCACACAATGTTGATCTAGGGGCTTTTAGCTTGCAGGTCGGGGTGAAGTCTTTACAAGAACATCGTCCAAACAAGCTAGGGTGCAAAGCTGCGTATGTGGAATTTCAAGTTGGTAAAAAAAACAATGTGAAAAACAATGAAAAAAGATTCAGGTGTGCGCCGGATATCGGCCAGACTATCCTGCGCTCACCGGATTAGAGGATGAAGTTTTGGCTCTCACCTGGTACCGGTCGTAAGAAGGTAAGGACTGGGTAAAGTCGAGAGGGAAAATAGTGTTTCAGCAGTGCAGAATGTGTAATTAAAAATCAACTGGGAGGCCAGCGGAGATGAGCTCGCTCTCCGAGAAAACTCCCTACCGCAATCGGAAGCGGTTTGATTACCAGACGAATAGAAGCCTAGACGTCTTCGGCCTTGATCCTTTCCCAATATTGAAAGCTGGGTCCAGAACGTCAGTTTGGGGTTAGACTCAACAGGGCCATAGTACCAATGTCACGAGCTGAATGGATGCTTCTCTTTCACCCGATCGGACCCGACATGTCAGTCACCGTGTCCAGACCTCGGCGGACCGCACACAGGAGCACGACCTGTGAGCCGTATTAGGATTTGGGCCCTGAATTTCCGATCACCGTTCGACCTCCAGAGATTTCCTGAATGAAGTCAGGGATTGATGTAAGATCCAAATATCACAGTTGCAACAAAGACAGGAAATCGCGAGGTGGCAAATATACGATACCGTGCTGTGTGCAGGCATCAGACTGTGCAATAAAACAAAGTGATCATGATGCACATTCTACGGGGACGGCGTATCAGAGTCACGATTCATCGACGGCTTTTGTCCCTTGTCCCTTGCCCTGAGAAAAAGTCAGCGCCCATGCCTTATTTCGATTTAGTTGCTCCATTCGTGGACCTGATGTGGATTGAAGGAGTGCTTCGACAGTTCACAACCCAGCACGGTATACTGTGACGGTGTGGCGGAAGGGAGTAGTGTTGAAAACGGGTTGTGGTGATTACATTGAATCACGTGACTACTATTTCAGTCACGAAGTCCGTATATGTACTAGTGACATTAGAGAAACCTGAGGAAGCGACAAATATCCACTGCAAATATGATGCCAGAAAAGATCGCGGCAGTTTTATTCCTGGTTTCCACGTACGGAATCTGATCCTGACGGAAACCAGACAAATAACCCGGACAGCCTGAGGAGGTATTCGTGCATTATCGCCGTCATCGACCGCGGATCTTGACCTTCCAGGGTTGTATTACATTGTCGAGTTGCACCTAGTCGTACACGACATCGATTGACGCCTTCGTCACCGACGTCTCGGAACGGTTTGCTTGTAGAAATGCGACATGATGCCTTCGGAGTGGGTCATGGACAGGTTGAACACGGGATGAGTGGCGTTCTGGGAAACACAGGTTCGTCGGAGGCCCTTGCCGCGACTTTGAGAACAACGTACCAGCTGGTTAGCCGCGCCCCCAAGGATGTGTGACGCGCCTTCCTCTTCCGTCCACGAGAGTGCATCTGCAAACGAAGCTCTGCGAAGCGGCTCGTTTGGCGACTCTGCCAGTCATTCAGCGTCCGCGGCGAAATGGACAAGGAAGAAGACATACCCAAAGTCTCCTGCCACGCGCTATCGAGCTGGGCACGCCGAGCGGGCAGTTGATTGACGCAATGTTGAGCGGACGAAAGCCCCGCAAGGCAATACAACGTGTGATACGCATCCGCGCTCCTGTCGAATCTGCGTCAGAACCTCTTCGCGTGCGAAGGGTCAAGGGTTACTTGGGTGGCTTGTCCCGCAGACCCGCCGCCGGGTGTTGTGCCGCACACAGAATGTATCTCTGCAACGCCGGTTTGTTCCACAACCCATCTATGACCGAGGATGAGTACGGGCATACCTCCGATGTGGCATGGTACTCACCATCGATGTCGACCCACTCGGCATCCGTGGGCGCGGCTAGGTCATGTGCGGCAACAGAATCTTGCACATGCCCCCCGCCAACGCCTTGCGACGTCAGCAACGCGAAACAACCCCCGACCCACCACGAATAACACCCGTCGACGAGCTTGTTGGTCCGACCCCTAAACCCGCCCAACTCGATCTCGGACCCCTGCATGTGTACGAGCCACCGCAACAGCCGCTTGTAATCGATCGACGGTTCAGAGCGATGCTGAGACGAGACGAGGCTGAGATAAGGCTGCAACATGACCCACGAGGCAAGCCCGCAAAAGGTATATCCGCCGTGCGCTTCGCCGAGGGGCGGTCGGACGTCATCCATGAGCGTCTTCTCGCCGTCCGCGTCGATGACGTAGTATGGCTGTGAAGCGGACGAAAACCCCCCCTCGTACGTCTGGCACGACACGATGAACGCGGGGATCCCTTCCAGTAGTTCAGGCGTGAGCAAATCCAAGAGATGGGCGACGACGAGGAGGCAATACGTTCCCCTGCAGTGAGATTCAACCAGACGGTCAGTCGTAGGCACATGCACACGAGATAGGCCAAAATTTTACCGGACGTCTACCTCGGCATGGTGGGCCACAAGGAAGGATCCGTCGGGTTGTTTCAACGACATGAAGAAGCTGTAGAGCTTTCCCCTAACGTACATAAGACCCGCGTTCAGCGGATCGCGTCGCACGCAAGGTACAGGCCCGGACATACCGGTCGATCTGATCCCAGCCTCCTCCCGGTCCGGGACGGCCAACGATCGCAAGCGAGCAGACGGCAGCGTAGGTTGGGAGGAGATGCGCCGCCTGTCCTGGCCCACCACCGAACCCGCCCTCGGGGTGTTGCCACGCCAGGACCTTATTGATCACACTGAAGATGGTTGAGATACATCAGCAGCAATTGACAAGAGAAAAATAATTTCGTGTACCGTTCTTTATTGTCGGGATCCAAGACCACGCCCATCACGCTGAAGCTTTGCAGCGTCCAGTAGAGTAGCCAGGGTTGGCTGGCATCCTGACTGATGTAGCGAGACGGGAACCCTTGCACGAGGCCTCGGACGAGAAACTGGAGGTGCTGTTGCCTTTGAAGGGGTGGCGGGTTGTCTGGATCGAGCGGCACATGCTTGAGAAGGATGGCCTCCGTTTCTGCTTGGAGGTCAGAAGTCTCAGTGAGGTACTGATCGTCCGCTGATCGTCGCGGTTCCAACATCTCTGTGGGTGGTCGAGTGCAAGGACGAGTGGCTTAGAACCATCGCCACCGCCGCCCAGCAGAAGGTTTGTTCCATTGTTTTCCGAGTACATACAGCTTATATTCCTACCGTCACCTACAAAACGCGCTCAACAAGGCCCAATCCTTCGCTCTCCAAGACAGCCCGGATAGGCTCGCAAATTTCCTTGGTGTAAGGCGCAAGAATGCCTGGGGTATTGATAACTCCATCCAGAACGAGCTCGGTAGCAATTCCACACGGAACACCGACAGTGAGGGCCATAGCCGAGTGGCCGGACGGACTTCCGTACTGCTCAAGCGTCGACGTCAAGGTTTGCTTGTCGTACTTCGTCAGCACGTTTCCGTCCCATGAAGTGGAAATTCCTACCTCCGTTCCGTCCGCCCACTCAACGACGAACTTGTGCTGCAGCATCACGAGATCACGCTCGCCTTGTTCGTACTTCATCAATCCTTCCAGCTGTGCGCAGAGGGTATCTAACAGGTTCTTTCCTCTCGGCACAACTTTCTGGGTCGAGAACAACCCAATCCATCGGAAGCCGGTTATGATGCGAGTGCTCTCGCTTTCGTTAGGGAACTTGCACATAGACCTGATGCGGGCCACGAGCGAGCTGGTCGTATGGTCAGCAGCGAAACTGACAAGTGTGACTCTGATCACCTCTCAGACGCGTCGTTGGCGCCAATAGCCTTCTGGGTCGCCTCTGCCCACGTGAGTCCCTCCGTCAGCCATTCCTTCTCGGTCGGGTCAAGAAAGCCCACGTCAACCAGAGCTTTGATGAATTCGGGGAATCCCTGGTAGCGCAAAGTGCCGCGAACGATAGTCTTTGCTTCCGGGATGTTGTAGAACTCGCGGAAGGGTACAGAATTGCGATTGGGGTAGGCCACGAAGGCGAATGCCGGTGAGATAAAGTATGGCTTAGCATATTGCATGAGATCGCTCCCAGAAATATCTAGCTGCTTGCCTTCGGACAGGTACGAAGCCGAGTTTAGCAAAGCTAAGAGGACACCTCGCGAGGACCAGGAAAACTTGTACCCCAAGGGATTTCCCGAGCTTTCCGGCGCTGGCAAGCCACCACAATACGACAAGAACTGCTTGATCTATACACATCAATAATTGTCAGTACAGCTCTTCGTTAAGAAGGTCACGACCCTAACCTTTCCACCCTTCTCATGTACTTCAGAAATGGTCTTGACGGCATATAGATGATCGATACCAGGATCGAGACCAATCTCATTCATGACCACAATCCCAGCTGCTTTCGCTTCGGCATCAAGTTGCTTCATTGCAGGGGAGACGTAACTCGTCGTCACAACGTGTGTCTTTCCCTTGATTGCGGCTTTAATGACGGCAGGATGGTAGGTATAAGGGATCAAGGAAATGACTAGATCATGGGCTGCCACCTGCGCCTCGAGGTCTGCCGTGGAGTTTACATCGAGGGAAATTGCTGTGGCATTTGGAAGACCTTCTGCGAGAGCTTTCGCACTGCTGAGCGTACGGCAAGCTAAGGAAGGGTTCGAGTTAGTGCTCGGTCACGTGGTTAGAGAATGCTCACCGATGACCAACTCGTTGGACGGGTTGCGAACAACGTACTCGGCACATGGACGCGCCACGAAACCAGATCCAAGAAGAAGAATCTTGCGTGTCTTTCTGTCCTCTTCCAGGAATTTAACAGCCAGAGCACCCCTGCCAAAGGTCGGTCGAATGTCTCTTCCCTCGTCCAGGATCACGCGAGCGAACTCTGGCAGGACAAATGCAGCGCGGTGGACCTCTTCATTGTAGTAACGCGTGTCCTTGACCTTACGGACCGGTTCATCGAGCTTCCTTCCGTTCAGCTTCGAGCAGACGATAAATCCGATTTGCCCCGAGGGGTAAGTTGGAATAGTGGTGAATGCGTATTGCGAAATTGGGAAGATCTCACGCGTCATATCTCGTAGCTGAGATATAAGAGGGAGGTGAAGCCAGAGACACTCGGCCTGAGTAGAGATATGACCGCTTGGTGTCAATGCCTCATAAAGTAGTTGGAAATAGGGTTTCTGGAACAAGGATTCCGCGGGACCGACAGGATCGGAAGAATCGGTGATGATAACATCGTACGTCGATTGGTTGTCGGCCAGGAATTTGAAACCATCCCCGATGAAAACTCGAACGCGGGATGATTCCAGAAGCGAGGACATGTGCGGAAGGTACATTTTGGAGACTCGGACGACGGCCTGTGTTAGAGTATGAGGCAAGGCAAAGGGCGGAAATGGACTGATGGAAAACCTCGTCAATATCACACAGGACGACCTCCTCGACCGTATCGTGCTTCAAGACCTCACGGACGACACCTCCATCGCCCCCTCCGATGACAAGGACTTTCTTAGGGCTGGGATGACTCGCGAGGGGGAGATGTGCGATCATCTCCTGGTAGCTATCGTGTCAAGCATTAATCCCTGCAATTTAACAGTCGGAAAAGTTCCATACGAGAATTCGTCACGCTCGGTGCACTGAATGACACCATCAAGAACCAAGACGTTGCCGTATGTGTCAGACTCGAAAACGAGGACGTCCTGGTAGAGAGACTTTTCGATATGGAGGATTTTGTTGACCTTGAGGGTCATCGCCTGGCCTGGCCATTGGGAGGAGATCTCCCGGAACCACCCATCTGCAGGAACATTAGTGTTTTGCTAGTGCTTTTCTTTTTTTTCTTTCTCGTACCTTGGATCGAGGGATGAGAGAGGGGAGACATTTTTCGCTGAGTCGTTCAACGAAGTTCGAAAAAAAGAGCGGGCTGCGCAGCTTTGACGTTTCAGATCTCGGAGCACATCAACATTGCGGGGAAATTTATCGGTTGACATCGGAGCCATTGATCATCTTATCCGATTATCAACAGCTAACGTAAACGCGTGGTCATTACATCCTGCTAAGTCATCGCAAAACAGAAAGGAGTACTATGAAGATTCATCTTTCTAAGTGACTGTCTGTCTGCATATGGGAGACTACTACAAAGTAGTGGGCTGAAGCCCTGCTCTGTGAATCTGAATCCCCGATACTAGTTATAGGGTCATGAGGCCGCTAGCCATCAACCCTGATTTTCGGTCACTCTGATCGAGCTCACAGTGACTGTCGTGTTTCTCGGAATACACCGTGTGTCAGTGCACTCTCAAGCGATGTGGTACGAGACGACGGTTGTCAGATAGGCAAGAAGGGCGAAAGGCAACCATGTTCAACTTCACCAATGTGATTGGTGACCTAAATCAACGTCATGTTCGGTGCCAACACTCGGCTCGGAGAAAAAAACGTGCTGCTAGGCGATGATGAGCGTATGTCACCGGCTCCTGAGTGCTTGTTTTTTCAAAGGGGATAGTTTATGTGATCGCCCCAAATCAGGACGACAATTGGGCGGACTGGAAAACAAACGACTCAGCGAACGCTTTCCGGCTCGTCTGCCAAGTCAGATCCGCTTCGATTGGCCCTACTGTACCAGGTTTGCCGTCAAATCCCCTTTGTGTTGCTATCACCTCGTACCGGGTTTTTTCCTTTCACAGCTCTTCCCTTGGAGATCATGCTTATCCCTAGTCTCGGCGTCACAAAGGGCCACTTCTTTTAATGCAGTGAACTCAACATTTCTTTACCACTTACCACGACATGAGCAAGAAGAGGAGCCTTGACGATACGTGCACCGTTTTCCTGTCGCGCCGCCGCATCCGATCCCCTATTATCCACCAGCGGGCTGCAAGCGAGTTCTCTCAATCCACCCCAATGTTGTCCGCGGAAAGCATAACGATCCCGTCGCTCTTTCTTCTCCAGAGGCCGCTCGAGGTACCTGAGTTTTCCGGCTCCCCGCTGACCTCTGGTTCTACCAAGCCGCTTCCTCTGCCTGGTTCGTCCGGCGCGGTGCAACCCAAATCCACGCGACTACCAGACGGGCGTCGTCATGTGCCCCGTCCTCGCAACCCTTTCATCCTCTTCCGTTGCGATCTCGTTCATCAACGGAAGATGCTACCAAGGTCAGACCTAGACGATACCAACATCTCCCGCATTGCGGGGGATCTATGGCGCGAAATGACTGCAGCGCAGAAAAAACCCTGGATCGAGCTGGCCGCGCAGGAGAAGGCGCGCCACGCCCTCTTGTATCCCAACTACAAGTACGCCCCGACCCACGGTGGCACAAAGACCAAGAAAACCAAGAACGACAACGGCTACCTGGAAGATCGCCCTCCGCGACAGGTATCCCAAATGGGCGCAACCTCTTCCTTTGATCATTCAAGGCCGCGTCATCTACCAGAACGCCCGCGGCCGTATCCTCAATTTGTACCCCGTAGACGTTCCTCGTCTTGTCCCCCCGTCGGTGCCATTCCGGTCCCATCGCATTCTCCTGCAGAGGAATGGTTGCCCGTTACGCGAGACGACATCCAACGTCGCCCAAGTCGGACAATCATGTATCAGTCGGTGACACCCCAGTCCGTTGTCGAGCCTGTTGTTCCAGTACCACCTGGCCATGATCCCCATTTATCTCTCCAAGGGCTTGACTGGTTCAGTCTGCCACAAGTAGATCCATCTATTGTCGATCCCTCGTACCGCCTTTTTGACCAGGCTCAGAGCCCAGACTCTGACGCAGCGCTGAACTTTCTCTTTCACGGTAAACCTGTACATCTACCCTTTATCTTCTTCAACCTGTTCGCTCACTCGCTCAACACAGACATTCATCCCCGGTGTAAGCAATCACAGTTTTACCACGCAAGAATTGGCGGAACTGGAACGTATGTCGATCGCGACCACTTTTACCGATCCTTTTTCCACCCTGGCCGTACCGTTGGACGTCGACTCTCCTTACGGATTCCCCACCGCGATATCCCCCTTCGACTGTTCAGGTTCAGGTTACTCCGCCGGTTCTCCTACCTCTACCTCTTCCTCGGGAACCTTTTCCAACTAGAGCGGATGATGTTTGCAGCCACATCAGGTCAGATTTAATCGTCTACTTTCCCCCTTGCCATTGCCCGCTTGCTTACGTACAGTTCGAATTCCCATCACTCCTTAGACACTCGGACCCCTATGATACTCAGTAAACGCTGACGAGATTATGATACCACTCTTTCTCGAAGTCGTGAAAACAAGAACCCTTCACCCATGCGGCCGTATTCGTCCTTTTAGTATTTAGTACGTCTCTGTTAATGGACTTGAGCACCGCTCAAGATGTTCACCTTGTATATTGGCCGGGATGACCCTGTCGCTATCGCTTAATACTAGCTGTGAGGGGCGACGTACAAGCTTAATCTGATTTGCTCATGCCCTCGAGATCGCTATTGGTGCCTGTATTCTACTCGACATCCAAGACGGTGGAATGAGTGTCCCCAGAATTGCGACGGTAGATCTTTCCCCGTATGCAATCGAACCAGATGAACGAATCGATCTTTCCCCCTCACCATGCCTCCACTCTGGATGCTCAACGTATCCACGGTTGATGGGCCACTGTTCTTGATTGGTATCGATCGAGAACTTCATTAGGGGGGGTTCCTCTTGCGGTGACCAGTGAGGTGGAGCCAGCAAAATAACAACCCGCACTTGCCCGTCGTCGGACACGTCGACGAATTTCTTCAGGGATACTTGTCCATCCAGTGACAAGTTCACGCTTCGTGTGTTGAAGGCTATTGGCACCACGTCTTCAGGGGATGGCTTGGGAAGTGTCAAATCGATGCGTGTAAAGGGGATCTCGAGCGAGTAGGACGAATCGAGATGAAACGTGATGAGTGTCACGTTTGTAACCCCAGTACCGGCGTCCACAAAGGATTTCAAGGTGCGGGGGAACACGATGTCCATGGGAATGATACCTTCGTGGGTGGTCCGAAGGAGACGGCTTCCGTTCTCGAGCCAGGGCTCTTTCGTATCGAGGGAAAATGTGAAGACCTGTATGACAGTCGAATGCTGGAGGCCGCCGTTGCCAAAACAGGTGAAAAGGATGGCATGCGTGTCAGTGAATTCCATCAGCTTTTGAACCACCCTCTGGCCGGGTGTTCCGTCCTAACGTGTCCGATTAACGCACTGAAAACGGCTCGTTCATGCGAGTCAATCTACTTACGTGCACGAGATGAATCGGGGGAACCTTGTATAATACACGCGTTCGTGTATCAAGCACCATGCCATCACCGTTGATCGGGACAAATAGATATGGCCCCCTTCCAGCACTCCCGCTTTTGAAGTGAATATTCGAATAGGGGGGGAACTGGACGTCACCGTGCATAGGACCAATAGCAGTAGTGTCATAGAGCTCGCCGGATTCGTCACTCAGCCGAAACTCAAGCAACTTCCTTGAGGCAAATAAATGAAGGTCGAAGGTGGCGAGCGATCGATAAAGCGAGCCACTTACTTCCGCCCGTCTGATGTACCTCTGAAGTGTTGCAACACAACATACATCACCCATTGTCCTTGTACGGGTGCCATCGAAAATACTTGCTCGCATGATATCAACTCGTCATTCGGGTCTACCTCCCATAGAACGCAGCGTGAATGGGTCTGGACACAATACAGCACCAGGCTTTTGAACGATTCACAACCAACAAGCCATCGGCCGCGTATGAAATCGACAGGCACCCAATGTAACGGGTCCAGCTGGATCCCGACGCTCGATACGACTCGAATTGGGTGTGTTGTCCATGACTCTGCAAGCCGCGCCGATTTCACGAGTACCTGCTCGAGATGGAGAGACGGGTTCGCTTGAGACGGACTCGGAGTTGGGGCTGGTGGCCGAGGAAAGGGTGCATGTTCATACACGGCTTTCCAGAGCGCGACACCACAGGTGATGGTATGGAACCACTTTGAAACCTATCAGAAAGGATGAGCCACTCAATATCGCCAGAGGGCCGCACGTGTCCAACTTGAAAGAAATGTAAACTTACTGTTCTCCAACGGATGATATCTCTGGGGTCGGCATGACAGAGAACGTTGCCGATAATTTCTGCCGGAAAAATCGAGTCGTGTTCGAAGACATTTTTCAGCGTAGGACCGTGACACTGATATCGGAGTTCAACAATACTCTGGTTAGATGAAGAGATGTCAGTGATGCCCTCTCTGCCAGTGACAGCGCAGTAATCGTTCCCAGATGTATATGTCCTGTTGCTTCAGCAGAAAACCACGTCGTAGGCCACTGCAAATAAGGCGACTTGATTAATACACAAGATGACACAGATTTGATCTGGTTTCTTCATTTATGTTAGCATTACTAGTCTACTCAACGCCCAAGATGGTGCTATAAGAGTCCTCGGAGTCTCGAAGATACATCTTTCCTCGTATGCAATCAAACCAAACGATCTTGCGGACCGATCTTTCATGCCAAGTATGCATCCACTCCGGATATGCAACGTTTCCACGAGTGATGGTCCATTTCTTTTGATCGGTGTCGATCGAGAAAGGCATGAGGAGGAATCTGTCTTGCTTCCACAGCGACACATGACGATTAGCCAGCACAGCAACGCCTCTCACGTGCCCGTCGTCGAATACATTGGCAAATTCCGTCACGCGCAAATAACCATCAGTCGGCAAATCCGCATGTTGTATGTTGAAGGTCATTGGTATAACACTGGAAGGAGACGGCTTTGGAAGCATCATATCGATGCGAGTGATCCGAACCTTGAGCGAGGGGCACTCATTGTTTTGAAACGCGATGAGTGTCATGTCCGTAACCCCAGTGATAGGGTCCACAGATGATTTCAAGATCCATAGGAACATGATATCCACTGGTACGACGCCTTCGTGTGTGGTCTGAAGTACGCGATTGTCGTCCTCAACTGAGTCATCAGTATCGGGAGGAAGTGCGAAGACTTGTATGATATTTGAGCGCTCGCCAGAGGACCTGCCAAAACAGGTTAAAAGGATGGCATGCGTGTCCGTGAACTCCATCAGCTTTTGATGAATATCCTGGTCAGGTGGTTCGTCCTAATGTGACCAATTACCATACTGCAAATGGGTCGCTCATACGAACGAGTCGAATACTTACGTTTGCAAAACGGGACGGGGGAACCTTGTACAATAGACGCGTTCGTGTATCGAGCACCACGTGATCGCGCCCAGATGGGATAAAGAGGTATGAAGTCTTTCCATCATTTCCGCATCTGAAGGGATGATTGAAATATGTTTTGAAGTCACAGTGGACGCTACGGGTGTCAATGGTATCTGTGTCATACAGCTTGCCGGTTTCGTCATCCAGTTGAAATTTCAGCAGCTGCCTTGAGGCAAATCAGCGGACAGCGAAGGCGGCGACCGAGCGAGAAAACAAACGACTTACTGCCGCAGAGCTATCGCATAATCAATGGAGAAATGCAACAATGCATACAATACCCGCCTTCCATGTACGGGTGCCATTGAAAATACTTGGCTGCATGTTACTGGCGGTTCGTCCGGGTCTGCCTCCCACAAAATTTGTCGTGAGCTGGTGTGAGTGCCTTTGACTGCATCAACATCATATAGTATCAGTCTTCTGGACGATTCAATGCCAACAAGCCATCGACCATGTATGAGTTCAGTGGGAATCCAATATTCTTCCTTAGACAGAATCGCGAGGCTCGATACAACCTGAAAGGGTCGTGTTGTCCAAGACCCTGCAAGTCGCGCCGATCGCACAAGTAGTTTCGCAAGATGGAGAGACGGATTCGCTTGAGAGGGGGATGGGACCGGCGGTCGAGGAAATGGTGCTTTTTCATACACGGCTTGCCAAAACACAACGCCACATGTGATGGCATAGAACTGCTTCGAGACCTGCCAAAAAGGTTGAGTGCTGAGTCACTGAAGTATCACCCACAGGGGTCTAACGAAAAAACAGACTTGCCGTTCGCCAACGGATGATATCTCTAGGATCAGAGTGAGAGAGAATGTCGCAGAAAATTTCTGCTGGAAAGATGCATTGATTCGTGTTCGAAGACATGACTGTCGGCGCAGGGCAGGAAGAGATGTCGGACTGATGGGTTGTTCGCCTCGGAAGTGCCCCTGTCGGAGGAAACCACTCAGACGACAAACAGAACTTGAAGCCTCGTGTGTAAATTCCGCGCGCAAGCGTCGGATGGACGAGAAAAAAGAGGAAGACAGGGACGATGATGCAGAGGATGTATTGCCAAGTGAGTGGGCGAAGTACAAAGCGTGACGCTTATATAGGCAAAAATCCCCTATTTCGACAAAATACATCATGATGTCATGAAGCAAAACTAATATGGAGAAAGTACCGTAAAACATAGTATAAATGGTAATACGAGTCTATGATAATTATTTCTGTGCTCGGGTATCTCATAAGTAAGTATCGTCTCGATCATGCCAACACTCGTTGGTGGCTCAACCACAAAGAATACCATCTAATGTGTCGAGACATGACTGTGGCTGAAGATCCCTGCACTTAGGGGCTATTGACATTGTCGACTACGCTGGTACCACACCACAATTTTCTGCGCTTCGCTCCCCACACAGAAAATGTTCTTAATAGTCATTTTAATGATTTCTTCACCTTTTTCAGTTGCTAGTGTTCTTTACAATGTTGTCACCTGCTGACTCCATGTATCTCACTCACATTAAAATGTATTAAACTTTTTTCGTGAAGAAATGATCGTTACACTCTCTTGGACCATGTTTCATTATAACAGGTCAGGCAGTTATATTGCGAATTGAGTACCTACAACTTTGTGCCAGCGCTTTCAGCCCCTATGAGGATGGGTGGGCTTGCCCACTCCCATCACTATCTCCTTGTGGTTTTTGATTCGAAAGTCTGGAAAATTCGAAGCGGTGTTGCTGATGGTGGTCACCACACCTTTGGGTGAAGATAGCAGCGAACAGTGGGGTTCGCCAAAGCGCCAAGCTGTCCTGGTTCTTCTCAACTAATTGGTCCAAGTTGGATCTTTAGTACGCATATGGCCTGGCATCCGAGTCACCTGTACCCATTCGTCCATCGCATGGCCCAATGTGGGACCGTTCCGAAACTGATGTTGATACGACACCACGTTCATTCAAGTCCCTCCGAATCAACGTCACACCACACTGGCAAAATCGCCTCGAAGATGGGAAAAAACAAGAAATATGCCGTCCCCAACGAATCTCACCTCTCCCTCCCCGTCCATCCCAACGCAGCATTGACGCCGATTGTCGACACACACACGCACCTCCTCACCACGTTTTCCGCCTACAAGAGCAAATATCCAACTGGAAAGTACGATACAGTGTGGGATTTTGTCCGAGGACTGTACGGAGGGCGTAGTGTCGGGGCGATCGTGGATGTGTGGTGTGACGCGCCAGTGCAGCGTGCTTGGAAAGAAGTGGCAGATTCGGCTTTGAACGCACAGGATAGGGTAGACATGTGGGGCGGGATCGAGTATTGGTTCGTCATGGGTGAGTTTTCAGACCATCGTCTCTTGGGCCGTGGGTTGACAATGGCGCCGCCGGACGTTCACTCACTGGACAGGCGTTCATCCGTATGTAGTTCAAGCCCTCCTGATTGTCGGTATGGCTCATCGTTTCTCATAGGCACGATGCCAAGCGTTACGATGACACGGTCGAGCGATCGATGTGAGTCCATGTTCTGCTTCGCTACTGATGCTTCCCATCTCACAGCATCCGCTCCAGTCTCGAAGCGATGGCTCATCCTCGCTGTGTGGGATGGGGAGAGATTGGTCTCGATTACCACTACGACAACTCGCCGCGAGAACTCCAGCAACGCGTCTTCGCGAAGCAACTCCGCGCGGCCGTCAAACTCGGAAAGCCGCTCACCATACACACCCGGGAGGCGGAGGAGGACACGGAACGGATACTAAAGGAACACGTGCCACCTAATCACAAGGTACGCATGGTCCTTCGCCCTCGCGTCCTGCACGCTTGGTACCGTGTTTACGTACTGATTCCGTCCCTTGTGCTTGGCTCTGGATGTAGATTCACCTCCACTGCTTCACCGACTCGCCCGAGTTCGCACGACGACTGCTAGACCACTTCCCCAATCTCTACATCGGCATCACCGGCGTCATCTCCTACTCTACGAACCTTAATACATCTGCACTCGTGCGTCAGATGGCTGCAGCTGACGGTCGGGATGGGTTGCGCGTCCTCCTCGAAACGGACGCGCCGTTCATGGTACCTTCTAACATCTACGAGTCGCTTCCCGAACTCAAGGGTAGACTACCGCTCTGCCATACGGCGATGATCCCGTGGGTGGCCGATTTCACGGCGAGAATCATGCAAGGTGGATGGGGAGCTGCGAACGTGATGCAGCGGGCGAATCAGAACGCACGGTTGGTCTACGGCGTATAACGACCCTTTCATTGATTGCGGTCTCCCGTGACGCGATCGTCCCTGATAGTGGACCGTGACGCTCCTCACGCGGAGGGCCTCTCTGATCGGTGCCTTTACATTTATACCGTGTGTTATCTCCAAACCCATTTGGGAAAAACGTACATCCCCGACTCCCCCTACCGTGGGGGAGCGTTTTCTCAGCAGAAAGTCTGGAAAGCAGAATGGAAAGGTTTGAGCCGACACGGAGTTGGCCATAGCGTGTTGAGTAAAGACACGGAAACATCGACCCAGAATGACACCAGACGTTGCCGTAACTGTATCGGAAAAGAAACCCTTCATCGTGCAGGGCAAAGGGACAAGGAAAACGTCGGGTGACGCGACTGTGCAGGGTGCGAATGACAATGTTTACCATTCTTCAAGTTCGGCCGACCCTTCTACTTTGTTGTACAAGCGTGGAAAAGAAAGTACAAATTCTTGTTCATCTTATCGCTAGCCCGAGGTAAAAATATGTATCGTGTATGAAGAATAAGTGTTTCAGCGTATTTTGTAGGACTAGGTCAGCCAGTCGTTGCATAGTAGCATCGCTTGTTCGGAAAGAAAGGAATAAACGGTGCTTAGGAAACGATATTAGTAAGGAAAAAGAACTGTGTTGCTTGCCTAGTGGGAAAGAAGAAGAAAGGGAAAATCGGGAATTAACCACAACGGTCTTTTTGAATAGGGTGAATTACAATCTTGATCGTGAACGGTGTTAGGAGGAATGAACGGTCGTCAACGCCACAGACACGTCCAATATGCAGACTCTGGCTGGATCTGGCCGCTACGGCGCAACGTCGTTATCGTTGAGCGCATGCTCCTCCTTTTCAATAAGGGCTTCGCGCGTCTCGGCGCTGACGGCACCGAATATGATGTCCATTTCCTCCAGACTGTGTCCCTTGGTCTCGGGTAGCATGCTATGAAAAAGGATGATGGTGTCAGCCAGACGATGTCGTACCGTACACTCGGACTCACAGCGAAAAGACGGCCATGCCACCAATGTTAATCGTGGCGAACAACATAAAGAGCTTGTAGCCCAGGTTGGCTTCCATGGTTGGCGTCACCTTGGCCACGACAAAGTCTAAGGAAACGGGTGAGCGAGAGAGGCGAGTGGTCGAGTGGAGATTGAACGCACTCCAGAACCATTGCGTTGCGGAGGCCACGGCGAGACCATAATGCCGCGTTCGCGTCGGGAAAATGTCAGATACATACACCCAGGGAAGCGGTCCCCATCCCATCGAGTAGAAGCAGACATAAATATACAACATTGCGGCCATTGCCTTGGAAGAAGGAGGCGGAGGGGGGGCAGCCTGACCGGGCGCAGGCGTCGCCACGGGATGCGTCTTCAAGATGGCACCGATGATAAAGAACGTGATGCCCATTCCGATTGCGGAGATGAACAGCGAAGGCTTACGACCGAGACTGTCCACCATCAGAACCACAAAAATGATGGTCGCAATCACTTTGATGATGCCATATATCCCTGAGGCGAGAAGGGAGTTCAGCGTCCCAGAATACCCGATCTACGTTCCAACAGATGAGGATCGCGTTACTGGAACCGAGATAACGGTACGCTCTCACCGACGTGAATATCTGGGGCGCATAGTACCCGACAGAGTTTTGGCCGCTCCACTGTTGAAGGACGAAGATAACGAAAGCAATCACAAATCGGATAAAGTTGCCTTTCCCGAGGAAGGCACCCCTGATTCCGAGCCCCTTGCGGGCATCTCGTTCTTCCTTAATCGCCGCCTCGATCTCTGCCATCTCGTGTCTAACAACGGTCGAGTTGTATGGCTCTCTGCGAAGGTATGCGAGATTCTCGAGTGCCTCCTCGATGCGGCCCTTGGACGCTAACCAACGTGGTGACTCCTGTGGACGATAAATTGCTGCCGGATCGAAACGACAGACATCCCTACCTTGACTGTGATCAATCCGATGCACATCAACCCGGCGGGAACGAGTTGGAAACCGAAAGGAATTCTCCACACGTTCGGACTGTTGGCCATGTGCAGCCCAACGCCAACTAGACGCATGACCAATCAGCGCGGCGGAGATACGACGAACTTGCAAGCTCACGATTGATGAAGTATGAGATCATGACACCGATGGCCACCATGATTTGAAACAGGCCGGTGATTCGTCCACGTACGTTCTTGGGCGAACATTCAGATACATAAGCGGGCGCAATGGCAGATATCCCGCCGATGCCAAGGCCAGAAACAACACGTCCACCGTAGATGTAACCAATGCCTCGGTTGCCGCCGGCTATCGTCGTAAGGATCTGCCATAAGTAGTCAGCATGAAAATTTGTGAGGTCGCCAAGCTGACTTACAGCTCCGACGGAAAATACAAGTGTAAATCCTACAAGGGCCCATCTGCGTCCAAAGTACGCTGAACGTCGTGGGCATATCAACACGCATGAGATGCATAAGAATCATCTAGATGTCTACCTGAGATTGGCGCACTTCCCAATGCACCAAAGAATGCCCCAGCCTGGAGGACGGATACAACGTTGGACGAGACAGCCACTTTCTGGCTCTGGTTAACTTTTCCATTGATGATGATGCCAAAGTTTGACTGGAAGTACGGCTGAGACACGACGCCCCCAGCGATACCCCTAGGTGAGTGTAAGCCGCAGATAGAGTTTCAACAACGTGGCCATTGGGACTCACGTATCGTAACCAAACAACACGATACCCCAATAAGAAACGAATGCTAACCCTGTTGAAGTCGATGAGGCGTTTGACAAGAGGAGGAAGCTAAATCCCCCGTCACTCACAGTACACACGGATGTTCTTGAAGTCTATGATAGACGCCATAATGGCAAACGATGAACTCGGTGGGCAAACCTGGACACCGTTCGGGGGTAATCGCTTTCCATAGTGACGCGATGTCACTTATAAGAGAGGTGAAGTTCGCTGAGTGTGGAGGGCGGACCGCCAGATCGCCGTAAACGCCCGTACGGGTGACCGGTTCATGTGACAGATGTCACTACTGTACCTGACTCAGATTGGATTCGAGAACCACGAAAGAACGCGGGCTAACAGTCATGATCATAACCTAGCTGATCCTACTAGTAGCCGGGTAAATCATCGTCCCGGAGAATCGACGCTGACTCTGTGACAGCAAGTCTGGTGCGCGGATACAGTGGCGGGAACACCTACATAGAAGTACGTACTATTACTGGTAAGGCGCTAATGTCGGAAAAATCTAAACCCGGCTTCGCATGCCGTTGTCACAGCATGTGATAAGATAGCCACATGCTAACTGCTGGGGGTTGGCATGAACCAATCATTATGATGGCCGAGGCTGCATTACATGTACATAGTGATGATGTGTTTGGTCCAGAACTTCAGTTCAAATCAAACTTCTCTTGGACTGGATCTCAAGTTCAGATGGGGAGTTGAACTGTCATATCTCAAAATCACACAAGTCCAACTCCACACCTCTGGTCATCAACTCCATAACAAATCCAGTCTGTTTCCCTTTGACTATGCTATCTACTACCATCAGACCTTATCCAGTTATGTTCCTCTTTATGTATGTTTCCATTGTTCTCTATTTGTACTAGTCTTGCCTTTGTTCTCTTGCTGCATTGTGCTTGCACAGCACTGGTTCATAGGTTCCTGACCTCTGTCCCTTACTCACAGATTATGACTCCATTACAAATCCAGTGCTACTCTGTAGTATATATACTGTGCATCCACTCTGTGCATACCTCAGTTTGAATATCAATTTAACTTTCCTCTAAATCTTCTCAAGTCTTGAAGAGTCAACTCTGACCTCCAACCTCCATTCTTCATTCTCTCTCCATAAATTCAAGACCACTGAACTCAAGTAAGGGCACACCACATGGGGTGAGGCCAAGTCTTATCCACACCTTCACAACTCTGGCCCCTTTGGAGTTACTCTGGAGTTGTACTTGCCCCCTTCTAGAATAAGTTTAACATGAACTGAACATAAGTTCAGGTTTGGGTTCAAAACCTCCTGAACCTTTCTAGTTGATTCAGAATGTGTTTGAATGTGTGTCACATGTATATATCCTAGCTCTGGTAGGCTTGATTACATATTTTTAACTGTCACATTGTCCTTTTTCACTCCAAATTTTGGTGAAGTGTGCTAAGAATCACACAGCTGCAGTGATAGTTTGATGTTTGATACTGCACAACTCCAAGGCCATGTCCTACTTTTTGTTCCTATTCATTTTGTTATCATGTTAAAGAGGGTCATCAACATGGTGTTGGGCAGCTTGAAATGAACATATGCTGTGATGTGCACAACATCAGCAGCAATCAATGCCTTGCAATAAATTCTGGTGTTATTTGTATTTATCTGTACATGTTTCTAAAGCTGACACTCAAAAGCTAGACTGCCTAGCTTCTGTTTTTAAGTTGTATTGCCTTGAACTCTGATTTGATTCAGGGAGGATGTGGAACTGCATTTGAGCTGAATCTCAGGCTTTGCCATGGATATATGTTTTATTGTCATGATGTTGAATAAGTTCGCTTGAGAAGGGTATGCTGTTAATTATAATGACCAGCAGCTGAATGCAGGCCAGATCCAATAATTTTATGATGTTGATAATGATGTTCCTCTCCCAGGCAATCCTCCTACTAGTATTATCTCTGCTGACCTTACTAGCAATTTGATGTCTATTTGTTAAGTCATCCTCTGTGTTACGACTACCCTGGGTAAGGATAGGCGTAGCCCTTCGAGGCGGGTCTACGAAGACTAAGGAGAACGCGGCAAGGCGTCCTACAAGGGTGAAGTTCAGGGGTTCTAGGAGAACAGGTCGTTCCAACTTGTTCTGTCTCAACGATCGATCGTCGAAGAGGGGACTGCCTCGAAGATCTATCGTCT
>JBBPTO010000793.1:0-22366 GCA_038094155.1 Pulveroboletus cf. aberrans | reverse complement strand
GAGATGGTGTAGATCATGAATTGATCGATTGTAACATCAGCTTTTGTGCTGAATTCATCTCTTCTTTGTTCTGAAGTGATGTATACAAATGCTTTACAATCAAATACTCAGAAGTAAGAGACATCTGGTTTGTTACTGCTTTTGAAGATTTCAATAGGGGTCTTCCAGTTGTGACAACACATTGGTTGTCTGTTATAGCTGAAAGTTGCTGTTCCTACTGCATCTTGTCAAAAAGCTTTTGGTAAGCATGCATGATGTCACATAGCTTCTGCTTTTTCCATTATCGTTCCGTTAAATCTCTGTGTTCAACCATTTTATTGAGGAGTATGGGATACTGTTGCATGATGAGTGATATCCCTGGAAGTGAAGAATGCATGAAGTTCACCCATGAATTCTCCTCCTTGGTCTGAATGAACAGAGGTGAGTTGTTGACCAGTAAAGGTTTCAGCCCATGAAACCATGTTTCAAAAGTGTTGTACACCAGCAGCTTTGTTTCTGATAAATGCAACAAGTGCAAAACCAGAGTAATCATCTATAAAAGTAAGAACATATCGAGCTCTTGATCTTGGTTCCACAGGGTAAGGACCCATTAGATCTGTGTATACCAGTTCAAGTGTCCATGTTGCTCTTTTTAAAGAGTCTGAAAAGGATTTGGTGGACATTTTGCCCATAGCACATTCTTTACAAGGAGGATGTGACATGGAAATGGCACATTGAGATAGGCCAGTGAGAATTTTCACTCCATGTCTCAAAGCATTGTCACTTGTATGTCCAAAGCACTGGTGCCATATTTCATATGAAGAGGTCTCTTGCAATGTGGCTGCTTGGTGGTTCATTGGTGTAATCTGAGATGACCAAAGTCAATGTAACTTAGACTATGGTGATAAAGCAGACGCCTGTATCACAAGTCTACCACACTTGTCCCAAATTTTTGATTCTTTTCCTTCAATCTCACATCTGAAGCCATGCAGAGTGTGAGTTGGAAGTGAAAGTGGACAATCCTTTGCTTTTGGAGTGTACCAGACTTTTTCTAGGGTAACCAGAGATTTACCATCCTGTTGAATGATAACCTTTCCACCTCCATATCCTATCAAAGGTGAATTGTCAGCAGTTTTGACATACCAAGTTCTGTTGCCTATGTGGGCAAAGTCATCTATATAAGGTGAAAGATGATCAGAACATCTGCTGTCAACAAGCCAATTATCTTGTGCTTGAAAGTCTGTGATTGTAGATATGTTTTGCATCAGTGAAGATGTGGCTAGGCCATTCATTCCCATGTTCTTGTCTCTCACAGTATAACAGTCATCATAAGTTGACTTCTCTTCAAGGTTTACATCATAATCAATTGGATCTCCTATGTCTGGATCATAATGATTATTTCTTGGGTAATACCCAGGGGTATCCCAGTTTGGATGGCAATAACCATAGCTAGAAGAACCATAGGGTTTATGATGATCTGCATACCAATGAGGTTGATCTTCCCACATTATGCTTTTGATTTGATCCATTAAACCTCCTTGAGATAGAACCTCCTTCCTTTTTCCTTTTTCCTTTTTTATCTTTTCTCCTGTTGTGTACTAGAGGTGTTTGTCCTCCTCCTTCTGTTTGATTAGAAGGGTCTCTGCCTTCTGGCAGGTTGTCTCTGTGATAAAGTGAGTTAGAATGAGAGAGTATGGATCAGGATAAGAAAGGGCCTACTGATAAGCATAGGCTCTTCTGTAAGCAATACAATTGATGGATTGGGGGATGCTACTGGTTGAATAGCTGTAGGAGGTACAGTGTAGGGAGAATCCCATACTTGAGGTGGTGCACCAGCCATATTCATTCTGGTGTCTTCATCCTGTTCACCATTGAGAGTGATGGTGAGAGGATTAGAACATTCTCTAATGTCAGCATCTTCTTTAAACTCTGCTTCTTCTACCATTCCAACAAAGCCTTCAACCATCTTTGCACTAGATCCTCATCCTTTGCCAGTTTTCTTCTTTTGGTTTTGATAATCAAAGTGCCTCTCTTACTTCTTCTCTTGATGTTGAGAGGCACCAGGCTTAAATCCTTTCTTTTGAGGTTGTGGCCCTCTTTTACCTTGAGTGTGCTCACTGGAGCTTTGTTTCATGGTTTGAGACTGTCACTTGTTTTGCTGCAGTGATCCTTTCTTGAAAGGATTTGTTCTATTTGCAGTTGTATTAGATGCTTCTGCAACAGCCTTGTCATGTTCTTTTGAAGGACCTTGTGTTCCTTGTACCTTTCTAAGATTGATCTCTGCAAGGACAGCATTATGCGTGTGATCTTGGGTTAGATATCCAATGTTGTAGATTGTGTCAAGTTTGACACAAGGTGATTGAAGTGTTTTGGTAGTCGAATCATGCAATGCATGGCTCAAGCAGATTCTGCTTGATTGTCTTCTGCAAGTTCAAACTTGTTGAAGAGGGTTCAGACAAAATTCATGTCCTTAGTGAATTGTTCAACACTGTCTGTTCTAATCTTGACATTGTCAAGGTCATTTTGAAGGCTGAACTGTGCTGAGATCTCTAATGCTTGATAAAGATTCTGAAAAGTGATCCAGGTGTTATGGGTTTTGAAGTTAGTGATGTCATTGACATCAGCTCCAGTGTCACCAACAACATAGTGTTTGTTGTATGTTGAAAGCCTTGCAGCAATGTTGGTGTCTACAGACATGCAAAGATTCCCATAGACTCTGTCATCAACCAAACACCAGTTTGCTCTGCTCGCTGCAATGGTGCTGATTCAGATACATGTTCCATCAGCAAGTCCCCAAATATTGTAAGCCTTAAGAAATTTCTTCATTCTTTCTCTCCATTCCTGGTAGTTATTGTGACCAGTTAGGACAGGAATGTGATCCAAGACTGTTTAATCAGTTCAAAGAGTTGTAGGATCAGTGCAAAGTTGAGCAATTTTGATTTCAGCTAAGGAGAACAATGTCAGTAAAACATTGATGTCATCAAACATGTAAAAATCAAAAATAGTCTGAAAGTCTGGTCTTTCATCAATAGATTTCAAATTGGAGTTAGCCAATCTTCCTGGTTCCCTGAATTGATCTGCTATATCCATTTGTGGTTCTATCTCAGTTAAATCCTGTGTTTTTGGTTCCTGAGTTGCATCACATGGAGAAAGTAGATGCTCTTCAACTTCTGCAACAGATTGTTCCTCTGAGATTAAACCTTGCCTTTTCTGAGCCTTTCTCCTTCTTTTCCACTTCAGTTCTCAATCTCTTCTCACTTTCCATTCCTTTGTTCTTAGTCCTTTGTATCTTGTTCGATTCATGAAACTAGATGTTTTTGTAACAGAATACCATTTTGGCATCAGTCTTGATGATATGGCTTCAAAGTTTGTATAGTAAGTCTCTGCAAAGAAATGCAGGTTTGGCAATACATCATCTGGGGTTGCAATGATTTCTTTGAACCACCTTGAACCCAAACCAGTGAGCCCAGATATGATGGGTTTCATGATAAGATTAAACCAGGAATGCCCAACCAGCACCTTTATATATATTCACTATAGGTTCCTCATTATAAGCCCAATCGTTGATCCCTCCTTGGTCCTTCAATATCCACCTGGTCTTCATTCATTGAAGCTTGACTGGATAAACCAGCCTCAAAGTCAGGAAGTTGACCATCTGTGGATGAATGTAGAGATGTGAAAATAAAAAGACCTTTGAATATGGGACCATCAGGTAGTTTTCCCTGTGCCAGACTGTGAAACTGATGTAGTCCAGGTGGAGATAAAGTGGGAGCTCTACCAGGGTCAGAGGAACTCTATACTCAACTTGTCCCAGTGAATTGATCCAGTAATATTGTTGAAGAAAAGGCTGCTGGTTCAGATCTGGCTGGATCCAATCTTCTCCCATTTCCAAGATGTTTTCTTCTTTGACCTCTGCTCATTGCCATTGCCTCAGGTACATCAAGTTCTGGAACTCATTGTGATCAGTCCAGTTCTACCATGGAAGGCCCAAAAATGAATGTGGATTGAGATTCATAGAGACACCATCATCCATAAGATGGAGACAGGGAAGGACTGGAATTGCTTCCAGATGGAAGTTGAAAATATCTGGGCAAATATGGTGGGAGCAGGACAGGACAGGAAGACAATGAATGTAGAAGAGGAGGTTCAGCATAGTGACCTGATATGAGGTACTGTTGATTGAGGTGTGAGAAGAGATGTTCTGGGATGAGGATAAAGGGAGATCATAAAGGATTCTGAGAGCCCCTTCTTTGAACAATTTTATTATCATTCCCAGTGCAGATATGAGCTTTGCCTCTCAGAAAGTAGCACTTGCACCAAGTGCAAGGCACCTTCTTTGGTACTCCTGGATGTACCTCTGTGAGGTCACTGGTCTTGATCACTTGATAAAATGATTCAGTGATGTGTAGATCAAGGGGATCTTCAGTAGATCTCCTTGAAACCAGGATCTTTTTGTTGAAGTCACAGTGATGTACTTGTCCTCTTTTCAAAAGGATAATACACCACATACAAGGAGCAAAAAGTGAAACTCCAGAAAATACCAAGTTCATGAAGTGGGTAGCTTTTTTCAAAATGGAAATTAATCTGCAAGTATTGATAGAAGTACCTCTTCAGGCAGCCAGATCCCAGTTGATAAGCCTTATCTTAAGCTCTTCTGGACAACCTCCCAAAGTAAGGAAGTGCTGGAATCTGCTTGTGTAATGAAGTTCACCAAATAAGTCTTGTTCAGAAGCAAGTGTCAGAGCAGGTGTAAAAGGGATAGATGATTGTTGTGAAGGAGGTGACTCACATTTTGGAGGATTTTGAGGCACTCTGCTTGTTGATGTAAAGTGTAAGCCTGCTCTGCTAAAATGTTTTGTATGGCTTAAACAAGAATGGAAATGGAGGTTATAGGAGAATGATGAGAATGATGCAATGGATTGGAATCAGAATTTTGGAATCTTGGAGGATTTGAACCACTGAATGTATGTGGATTTTCTTGTTAACTACTTAAAGTCTTGGAATTTCCAAAACCAGGAGGTGAAAATCCTTGACTAGGTGGAAGATTAACCCCCTCACCAATGGGTTCCAGTTCCATTCTATGAAAGCTACAACTGAAGATTGTAACCTCACCTTCAAACATGGCAGTATAGAATAGGGATCAATGATCATCATTAGTGGAAGCTATTGAGAGGCAAGTCATATCTCTTCATTGAAATTCAAAAAGCGGATCAATAATCCTGCAGGCTTGTTCCTGTAGGCTTGTTCCAAAGCAAAGTCAAAGCATGCAATGAGGATGAAAAGAGCATCAAAGAACCCATAAAAATGAACTGTCTCTCCATGAGGCAGGAGCAGGAGGCTTGATGAAAATTTTCCAAAGATATAGCCTGCTTTCCCACTATGCCTAGGCAGGGCTCATAACCTAACAGGAGAGTACAAGGGTACTACTGTTCTGCAGGGCAGTGAAAAGAGAGGTAAGTCAAGGATACTCACTGAGATAGAGATGAAAGTTCTTGTGACCAAGTTTGGGTTAGGCAAGATAAATGAGATTCTAGAAGCTTGATCTCAGGGGAAAATGAATCTCATTATTAATTACATCATGGTGCTTATTTGTTAAAACTCAGATTTCTTCCACTCAAACTTTAGTGGAGATTGGAGGTCAAGGGGGTTGAATGGCTGGAGATGGCCGGAGATCTGGAGGATAGCATCTGGAGGGGTGAAGGCTCGATGCATGACTTATGTGTCACATCCATGCACTGTCATGGCCTTCTTGATTGGGGATGCATTGAAGGAAACCAGAGTGAGAAGAGAGGAGTGGTCTATAATGATATTGAGGCTAAGGTATCTACATACAGAATCAGAGTATATATAGTCAGAGGAAAGTCAGAGGCTATGTAGATAAGTAAGTCAGAGGTCAGATAAGTAAGAGCCAGAGGTGTGTTCCCATCCAGGAACAAACTGGAGCTGTGCTACACAGCATTGAAGGGATCAGAGGGGTGAAGCTAAACCAAATACAGAACAAGGAAAGTATGTAAGGGTGTCTGATATGGAATTGGTGGAGTTGGTCTGGAGGTCAGACTTGTCTTACATTATAGAATCTGTCATACTGCTCCACTTATTTCAAATAGATGGAGTTGAGTCTGGGTCAACCTAACACAGTAGTTGTGGAGCTAGGAAAGCTCCAGACCAATGACATCATAGCTGAGTCATAAATACTGCATCTAGATCATCATATGGTTGATCCTGAAGTGTAATTAAGTTCATAATTTAATTAAGTTTGACTGATGTGTCAGTCAAGCCTAATATTAGTAACATCATTAGTGTATTATCACTATGGTTTGCCTATATTAATAGAGCACAAGACCTAGTGTTTAATTCACAGAATCTCAACATATTTCCTCCTCAATCTGTGGCCACCAGTCCTCTCCATTGTCTTGCAACATCAGTTCAAGATGTTGCAATGTGGAACTCAATCCAGCTTGCAAAACAGGTGTATCTTGCATGACCTTGACCTCACAAGCTGATTTGTTCAGTACCATGACCCCAGGGGGTTGCTCCTTCACTGATCTTCTTTATGGAAATGACCAATCCTTCCCTGGATTTGAAGCCCCATGAAATAACATATTTGTACCAAACTCACATCAACTTCTGATGTCCAACATCCATGTTCCACAAACAACTATTCCAGTACTCATTGCATCTGCTGGCTTTGCACTCCCCACTGGTTCTGCTGGCAATCCTTTGCTGAATGCAGGATTTAATCCATACAATAGCTATGGAAATTACAACATCAACCCATTCATTCAAACATCACAGTTCATCTTCAATGGATTGACCCAGCCCTCTGCCCCATCTCCTATCTGAACACTGCAGTTCAACTTACATGGTTTAACTCATCTGCGTACCATCCAACATCAACAGTCTCTTAAATGATATCCAAGTCCAACCTGCTACTGCACTCCCTTCAACAGAGCCTGGTGTCATCACCCTTCCTGTGCCAGTGACATCCGTGAAAGGTAGCAACAATTCCCAGGCAGCAGATATTGCTCTTGGATGCTCGAAGTAGAAAACTGTCCCTTTACTACACACAAAATGTGACAATGCAATCAGCAAAGAAAATATAGTGCCTTCTCCTACAGGAGCAGAATCAAGTAGTGGAAAAAGCAAGAGGTCAAGGGATACCAAGCAAGTGGCAGCAGAGATGGGCCTCCTAAAGAGCATGTGAGTTTTAACATTTCAACCTGTACCCTAAGATTCTGATGAGTGACTACAGAAAACAGAAGGTTTTGAAGTAGAGCATGACCCCTCTAAGTCAGAGTTAGTTGTAGATAGCATTTCATCCAATGTACTATGCTGCATCAGCATTTGTTTCATTTTATAGTTTTGTAATATTGTGCTAACTTACCTGAATACAACACTTTCTTTTCCACAAGGCAATGTCCAAGCAAACCTGTTGAGATTCTGTGAATCAAACACTAGGTCTTTTGTTCTGTTAATGCAGGCAGACTGTAGTGGTAATACACTATTCATGTTACTAAATATATAGGTTGAATATTAAGCTTGACTGACACATCAGTCAAACTTAATTAAAGTGTAAACTTAATAAGTGATGATTTAGATGCAGTCTTTATGACTCAGCTATGATGTCATTGGTCTGGAGCTTTCCTAGCTCCACAACTGCTGTGTTATGTTGACCCAGACTCAACTTCATCTATTTGAAATAAGTGGAGCAGCATGACAGATTCTATGATGTCATTCTGACATCATCAACCTTGTTTTAGCTACATTACATACAAGTACATATACAATCCTGGATGTATTTAAAGGTGATAAGTGCCATGATGTAATTAATAATGACAATCATTTCCCCTTGAGATTAAACTTCTAAGAAACTCTACAAGGGTTGATCTCATCAATCTCACCTCACCCAAACTTAGTCACAAGAACTTTCATCTCTATCTCAGTAAGCATCCTCAACTCACCTTTCCCTTCTATGCCCTGCACAACAGGAGTACCCTTGTATCCTCCTGTTAGTACCACACAGCAATGACCTCAAAATAGCTATGATTTCAGAACATGGTACAGGCATATTCCACTTGTCATAGATCTTAATCCAGATGTGTGAACTGAGTGACCATGAGCCAGGACTCATGAAATCTATGTATCAACCACGTGCTAACAGTCAACTACTGGTACACTCCAGCAATACAGATTTACAGTGATGGAGGGACACCATGATACCATGTCAACAAAACAAAGGTCCAAATAATGGGGGTACTGGCACAGCAGACAGGAGTGAGCAGATTAGATACTGGGGATTAAATATGACTGCTGAAACTCACATGCTGTATTGAATGAATAACAACACATGGGAATGTTGCAAGATGAGAATCCAGTTAGGCCCATGGCTAAGAGACAGAGGTACAAGAGCAAGGTGTTGCAAAAGGTGAGGGGGTGTTGCAAGATGGAAAGGAATGAGCAGAGGATGCTGCATGGCAAGGGATATGTGGTGCTGCAGTGGTGTGAGGTCTTGCAAACTGCAGAAAGGCAGATATGATGATGCAAGATGAGCAGCAGAGATGACAGGATGTTGCAAGGTGAGGGATTGAGTGAAAGGGATCCAGTGCATGAAGAGTGAGGCAGGTACAATGTTGCAAGATGAGCAGCAGTGGTGATGGTTGCAAGGCAAGGGATTGAACAAAAGGGATATGCTGCAATGAGAGCAAGATACTGCAAAAGGCAGGGAGGCAGGGATGGTGTTGCAATATGAGTGGCAGAGGTGACAAGATATTGCAAGGTGCCAGTGGGAGATTGAATGAAAGGGATATGCTGAAGTGAGTGCAAGGTGCTGCAAAAGGTAGGGAGGTAGATACAATGTTGCAAGATGAGTGGCAGAGATGACAGGATGTTTTAGGGGTTGAGCAAAATGGATATGCTGCAGTAAGAATGAGGTGCTGAAAAAGGCAGGGAGTGGGCACAGTGTTGCAGGATCTGCACACTACAAGAAGGAGCAGCTGATGCATTGCAAGGCAGAATAAAGGGGAATACTGGTGACTTGTTGCAAGATGTTGAGCAGAGAACCTGCACTAGGGTAGGGGCCAAGATGTTGCAAGGCAAGTGCAAGTGCAGTGAGGGTCTGAACAAGCAGACAGGAATGTATCACATATATTGCAATCAGGCTCATGATAGTGTTTTGTGCAATGTTGCCTATACAATAACTAGCATACAAGCATGCAATAACTTTCCAGTATAGCCTGGGATATTTGTTGATGTGAATGGTCTGCCTCTAGTGTGCAGAGGAAGTAAATTTATCTGACCCATGGCAGATGTTAATGACCATGACAGCATCTGACAGTGGCCATGGGTTGTCTCTAACAGGAGGGGACAAGGGTACTCCTATTGTGCAGGGCAGAGAAGAAAGAGGTGAGTTGAGGATGCTCACTGAGATAGAGATGAAAGTTCTTGTGACCAAGTTTGGGTTAGGTGAGATTGATGAGATCAACCCTTGTAGAGCTTCTTAGAAACTTGATCTCAAGGGGAAATAAATCTCATTATTAATTACATTACAGTGCTTATTGCCTTTAAATACATCTAGGAATGTGTATGTACTTATGTGTGATGTAGCCAGAACAAGGTTAATGATGTCAGAATGACATCATAGGATCAGTCGTGCTGCTCCACTTATTTGAAATAGGTGAAGTGGGATCTGGATTGATCCAACACAGCTGTTGTAGAGCTAAGAAAGCTCCAGATCAATGACATCATAGCTGAGTCATAAAGACTGCATCTAGATTGTCATGTGGTAGATCCTAAAGCATAATTAAGATTGCATTTTAATCATGTTTGACTGATGTGACAGTCAAGCTTAATTTTCGACCTATGTCTTTAGTAACATGAACAGTGTATAAGCACTACAGTCTGTCTGTATTAACAGAACACGAGACCTAGTGTTCGATTCACAGAAACTCAACAGTCTCTGAGATAGATGGGTCGACCACCATAGTGGTTTAATTGCCAGGACTGCATGATGGCACACATAGCTCAGCGTTGTGATTTCCCCAAAGGTAGGGAACGTATTTTTCACACAGCCATCACAGTAAATTCGATGATACTGTGATTTTAGGCTTCTCACAGCCACAACCTGACAGCCTATCACCGATCGCTGGCACGATTCTCTTCTCACTGACAGTCTCATTCCTGATGTCTTTTATACCGCTCTCTGTGCAGGCCCGGGCTTGTTTCTCCCTCTTTATCCGCTTCGCATTCGCCGTGCTGCAAAACATGACTATTGGTGATGCAGTCCTCACTGGCACCGCAGTACCTCAATGCTTGCCCTCTCCGTTGCCGTGGAATCAAGGCGAGAATTGCACGACGTGCAACGCGAAGCGAAATCACACTCTGGCGTACAAGGGCACATGGCATGACACATCTCCTACTACCCAGCCGCCGGGACCTCGAGCCAACCTAAAACGGCGTTCATTTTCACGGGTGGATGTCCCCTTTGACATTAAGAATATCGAGTCGCTCTTGACAACCTCATTTCCAGCACAGGAAGTGCACTGTGCTTATTCCACATCATAGCAAACAACGTGACCAACAGCATGACAGACACGTTGACGTCCGTCTTTTTCGTGTTAGACAACGCCTATGTGGATACTTACACGCACAATCCGACAACGAGCATTGACAACTAGTGCAACGTGGCTGCGTACACCAACGATTTGCGTCCGGGTGTGTACACGCTTGGGCTGCCATTAATTATCTCGGTCACGGTGGTCTCGAGGCTTTGATACTCCTGGACCGCTGTGAGTCAAGCACTGGTGTCACACCGGTCGTGCCCCCACTGACCATTTGGAATGCACATAATGGTAACTCAAGTGTTCATCAGAGTGACCAATGAGAGAATTTCTGCCCAGTTCAAGTTTTCTTCCAGTCTTCAATAGCTACCACTGATAGTAGTCTCATGACCTGTATAACATACTATAGTTGACTCTGGGTGAGCGGACATTGCTGTTCCCATAGTGTTGCTAATTAGAGGTTTCTTCTTGGCAACTTCATCGGTGACGCCCATGTGGTGCATGCGGTGGTACACCTGCGTCCATGCCAGTGTAATCTTGCGTGGGTTTGACACACCCGGGAGCCCAACACGCTTCGTCGCGTGGGTACCGCAGTTCCCGTATTACTACTCAGAGCCTTCTTGGTGACTTCCTCGATGATTCCCTTCTCGTGCATGCGACGGCATATCTACGTCCATGCCAGAGTGCCACACTCTGGCATGGATGTAGATATATGAAACACGGGCATATTCTCTGAATGTGCCCGTATTTCAAGTTGAAACACCGGTCCAATTGAAGATGTTTCGGACTGAGTATGATATTCTGTGAAACACTATCACTCCCGTATTACCCACTTAGATGTTTCCGCGCATGCCGAGCGACTGAGGTGTGCATGCACCCGTATCAAGTGGGCGGCAGCAATTACTTACATTCGGGTTTATACAGGGTAAATGATGCTGCTTGCTGGCGGGATTTCATTTCCTCCTCGACGCACCGATCCACCACATAGTACATCAGATGTACATCCGTTCAGTTCTCCCCATCATCTCCATTGTTGCACTCGTTGCAGCCAGACCGAGCAGCCATCATCACATTACTCTGCCAGTGCATAAACCGGAGTGGGAATCGCCACCCCCAATCCTTCGTCAAGTTTGCCCAGTCGGAGGAGTTCACCACTGTTGTGATCTGGATGGCCGAATTCAGCCAGAAGTAGTAACATATGACGGATATAAAGTGAGATTCACCCATCCTTCATAACTTGGTATAGTCCACTCAAAGACAGTACATGCAGGCTTGGAACGGCTGCTATATGCTTTTTAATTTTCTGGTCTTTCCACCATGCCGACATAACGAACTATTCCTATGTTGCTTACCAGTGAGGGACAACTGTGCCAGTGATATAGAGCGACATTAATACCACCCCTCGTGAATAGTACACTGCATATCTGAAAGACGGCACTGCCATAACCTATACAGTGTGCAAACAAGCCAGAGTCCCGGAATAAGAGACCAGACATAAACAAGCCAGGCTTGGCTTCTGCGGAGTTGGATAGGAGATGGGTGCTATAAGTGGGTGCTATACAAGCAATGAACCATCAGCCTAGATAGTGGAACTGCCTTGAGTTGTACCCATATGTCATAGCCACTGGAGAAAGTAAAGTTGCCATAAAAAATTGCCTTGAACACTTCAGATTCAGTAGCTACAGATACTTATATGTAACAGAGTGTCAGATATTGCCCAGGCACTTATGCACCCTGTACCCCTTAAGCTCATAAGCACACACAACATGATGTCATCAACATTCCAACACATCATGGCTCCACTAACTCCACCTACTACCCTATTCTGACACTGGCAATGTCACTGTTGAAACTTGGTATTTGCTTTCTGCTCTTCATTGTGTAATCAAAGTTCTAGACCATGATCACATAATCATCAGTCATTTCACTCTTATATTGTTTGTGTTGAGATTCTGTGAATCAAACACTAGGTCTTGTTATCTGTCAATACAGGCAGACCATGTTGAGATTCAGTGAATCGAACACTAGGTCCTGTGCTCTGTTAATACAGGCAGACCATAGTGCATATACACTATTCATGTTACTAAAAGGCATAGGTTGAGTATTAGACTTGACTCACCAAGAAGTTAAATCTAATTAAAGTGTAATCTTGATTACACTATAGGATCAACCATATGATGATCTAGATGTAGTCGTTATGACTCAGCTATGATGTCATCAGTCTGAAGCTTTCTTAGCTCCACAATGGCTGTGTTGGATCGATTCAGATTCAACTCCACCTATTTCAAATTAGTGAAGCAGCATGGCTGATCCTATGATGTCATTCTGACATCATTAACCTTATTCTAGTTACATCGACCACAAGTACATACGGATTCCTGGATGTATTTAAAGGCAATAGATGCTGTGATGTAATTAAGAAGAATGAGATTCATTTCCCCTTGAGATCAAGTTTCTAAGAAGCTCTACAAGGGTTGATTTCATCAAATCTCACCTAACCTAACTTGGTCACAAGAACTTTAATCTCTATCTTGGTAAGCATCCTTGACTCACCTCTCTCTTCTCTGCCCTGTGCAACAGGAGTACCCTTGTACCCTCCTGTTAAACCATAGTGATAATACACTATTCATGTTACTAAAAAATATAGGTTGAGACACTAGGAGTGACTCACAAATGTGTCATGCTTCATGGAAGATTAGTTAAAGTGTAATCTTATTACACTTAGGATCAACCACATAACAATCTAGATGCAATATTTATGACTCAGCTATGATGTGATTGATCTGGAGCTTTCCTAGCTCCACAATTGCTGTGTTGAGTTGACCCAGACTCAACTCCATCTATTTGAAATAAGTGGAGCAGCATGACAGATACTTTGATGTCATTCTGACATCATTGACCTTGTTCTAGCTACATCACATACAAGTACATACAGGTTCCTGGATGTATTTAAAGGCAATAGGCACCATGATGTAATTAATAACAAGATTTATTTCTCCTTGAGATCAAGCTTCTCAGAAGCTCTACAAGGATTAATCTCATCAATCTTGACAAACTCAAACTTGGCCACAAGAACAGAAGTACCCTTATATTCTCCTGTTAGGTTGTGGTGAAAATGGTGGCTTATCAGATTGTCAAAATGTAACATGTCCAATCTCCAGTCTCCTCCAAGGTTGTTTACTAAAACTCCAACCAAGTCCCTCAACTCTGCTCTGAAGCATCTTGAAGTTGATTGTTCATTCAAGTAAGGTCCTATTTCTTGTTCTGAACCTGATATATCCTATTCTGGACATTGCATCGGAGTTACATCGGAGTTTAGTGCCCGCATCTCCATCTCTATATTGGCACTCAGCATTGTTCTTACTCCCTTAGTTGTTCTGTCACATCACTGTGCAACAGCTGAGTCTGGATATCTCTACCTCTCATAGTGCACAGATTGTCAGGTTATGAGCCCTTCTGGAGCCTGAAAACTTCCTCACTTAACTCTGAGCACATTCACTTAACTCTAGATAACCCTGGAGTAACTCTAATTTTACTCCATCATCTTCTCTTTGGCCCTGCAATCCCATACAACATTACTTAACTCTATTTCCAACATGATGTCATCAGATAACTCAATGACCACTCCCCACTGTTCCATTCTCATGGACACTTCAAATTTCCAAATTTTAAAACTCCAGATGATCAAATTCCTCCACTGTGAAAACCTCCTTGACATCCTTGAGTTCAATCCAACTTCTACAAACTCTAATGCCACCTCTGAAATCACCTCTTCTGACATTGAAACATGGACAGAATGTGACAATTTGGCATTTGGCATGATCTTGGATCACATATCCAATGATCTCCAGCTCTGAATGCAGGAACACACCACATTAAAGGCAATCTATGATGTTCTTCATAAACTCCATCAGGCCTTCATAAGCCACATCTCCAAGTTCACACTTGCACCCTCCAGGACCTCCAGACTCTCCAACACCTCCATTGGCTACCCTGACATTATGCAGCATGTCCAGCTTACAAAATCCTACTTTGGACAATGCTCTGGAGGAGGAGACATATCTGGAGCTGTTCAAAGCACTCATTTGCAGATCTCTGATGTCCCTGTGCTTGCATCCTCCAGAACTCCCAGGACCTCTGTGATCTCTGCTAACTGCTCCAACACAACTCAGCCCACAAAATCCCACTTTGAGCAATGCCCAGAAGGAGGAGAAGAAGAAGGAGAAATATCTGGACCTGCCTAAAGTGCCCCTTTGCAGGCCTCTGACATTTCTGAGCACACCTCTGACACATGTCCTACAGGTACCTCTGCAACTGCATTCAAATCCTTCAAGGACTTCACTGTTTCCATCAACTGCTCTAACACAGCATGCCATGACCATCTCACAAAGTCCCACTCTGGACATCACTCCAGAGGAGGAGGAGGAGAAACATTCAGAGCTGTCCACAGCACTCCCCTACAAGTCCATAAGGTCTCCCATCCATCATCTCCATACACCTCCAAATGTGTATTCATTCCCTTCAAGGACTTCACTACCTCTGCCAACTCCTCTGACACAGCATGGCATAACTGGCTCACAGAGTCCAATCTGGACACTGCTCTGGAGGAGGGAGGAGAAGGAGAAACATCTGAAAAGGTTCAGAGCACTTCTCTGCAAGTTTTCAAGGCCTCTTGTCCATCACTTCTAGGTAACTCTGATGTTGTCCCACATTCACTCAAAATCACACCTCTTCCATCTCTGATTCACGCTGACTCTGCACACAGGACCTCCAGCCGCTTCAGCCACTCTGCTGGTAGCTCCACAGCACAACAGCAGGATCACCACAAAGAGTCACACTCTGGGTATTGCTCTGGAGAAGGAGAAAGAGGAAGAACATCTGAAGCTATCCAGAGTACTTCTCTACAGGCCTCCAAGGTCATTCAATTATTATTCCTGGGTGACTCTGATGTAACCATATACTTACCAGAGACTCTGCATCTCTTTCACTCACAGGGATTCAACTATAATCCCTGCTCCTCCAAGACTCTGTGTATTCTATCTCTGGAGCACTTCAATACCAACACCAAGTCCTTCAAGCACTCTGGATGCTTCAAGCACTACAACTTCATTGACCACTTCCACTGTGCTGGCTGCTCTAGCAAGCTGCCCTGGTGATGTGAACACCATGAAAGTGGAGGCCACAACACAAAGGACTGCCATGCATGCAAGAGTTGAAAGCCAACTCTGCAACAGAGAAAGTGCATACAGATCACAACTTCAGACTTGAAGCTCCATGACTCCAGAGAGGGTAAATGTACTCACTAAAGCCTGTCTCTTCCCTTCACACAAGGCAACAAGTTCATAGCACACCTCCACATCTCTGATGAGGGTTAACTTACTCAGGAAAGCCCCTCTTCTTTGGCACTCACACATTAAAACAACTCTGGAGCACAACTCCACAACTCTGAAGTGGGCCAACCTATAGTCTGAGGTCACTTCAGCTAAATCTCACACTACTTGCACTTGTATTTCATCTAAGACCACATCTGACATCAAATGCAGTGCAGTCATCAACTCTGGCACCACTTCTTACATGGTACCATACTGTGCCACCTTCCAGACATACTCTATAATCCCTTCACCTTGTCCAATCCAACTTGGATATGGTTTCATAACACATGCCATCAGAACCAAAACTATACAACTCCACTCTGTGGTCTGAGGCACCACACACATCATTTCACTTCAAAATGTCCTGCATGTTCTGAAGCTCCCACACTCCATCATCTCCATCAAGCAGCTGATCCAGGTTGGTTTCCAAACCATCTTTCCAACTGGCTCCACCACTTGCTATGTCTGCAATGGCCCCAACACCATCATGTGCAGATGGTACTCTGGAGGTTCCTACCATACCTCCATTACACTGCTTTGGACTCTGAACACTTTGAAGTGCTGCCACACTGTGAGTTTGACTCTCAGACAGCTTTCCACTTTCACCATCCCTTCTTTCACAGATTCTTGCAAGCCTCCAAATCTGGCTCCACTTTCTTGACACATGCAACCGAGGTTCAGTGGGAGGATCTCACATACAACCACTTGTGATTAGCAAAACATTTCAGATCAAATGAAGAAGATGGCTCCATCATGCCATGCATCCAGAAAGCAGTGAAAGCACTGGCCTCTGACATCCTCTGAAACTCTGCCCATTTCCAGACCTACACCATCAACATCTCCTTGGTTCATGCCACTCTTGTCTTTGATTACTTGTGATCAGCAAAGTATCCTGAACCAGCTGAAAAAAACAGATCTGTCATGACACATACTCAAGAAGCAGTGGGAGTACCAATCTCTGATCTCCTCTGGCACTCTGCCAATGTCCTTCAGCACTCCAGTGATCTTCTCTGATCCTGTGCCATCAAAAACTTCTGGTCTTGCACCATCACCATCTTCTGGCCCCATGCCACTGTCATTCTCCAGCTCTGTGCCAATATCACTGCAATTGACACCTTCAGCATACATGCAACTCTGATCTGTGTGAGTGAAAGTGTTAAAATGTGATATCTCCACACACTCTCTGGTCTTCTTCAAGGTCATTTACTACAACTCTGAGGTCAATGCACACGAAGTTCCTCAACTTCACTCCAGAGCATCTCAGAGTTGATCATTCATCCAAGTAAGATCTTATTCTTCTTCCAGACCTGATATATCCTATTCTACACATTATGTCAAAGTTACATCAGAGTTTAGTACTCATATCTCTATCCCTATTTAGACACTTGGTGTTGTCCTTGCTTCCTCAGTTGTTCTGTCACACCACTGTGCAACAGCTGAGTCTGGGTATCTCTACCCCTCATAGTGTACATATTTTGTCACAGATGATAGCCAGACAAGGGTCAGGTTAGCCCTTTTGTTATGCTTGCTCGGGGTACAGGACAGGAATAGCCTTTATGGATGGTCTAGAGTCAAGAATTCAAGGTGGGCATGAAATGGCACCCAATGAGGATGAGAGTTCAAGGGTTCAAGGGGACTGAGGGGTTTCCTTGATCAACTCAGTGAGCTGTGCCACCAAGGTTCAAGGGTGCTCCATCAAACAGGATAGCCTCAAAGTGCTATGAAGTCTTATAGAATCAAGAGGACGGAATCAGCAGAGTAGGCTAATGCCATGTATTTAAAAGAAGGTCTAGCTTAGGTTACAAGGGAGAAATGGGGCCTATATATAGTGCAGCCCCTTTAGGGCAGGCAAGGGAAGGAGTTACTAGCTTAGCTAGTAACAAAAGGAAAAGAATGTCTGAGTTGGGACTGGCACCCATGTGTATTGTAACTAAGAAGGGGAAAAGAGATAGGGAAAATCATAACAGCTTTCAAGTGATGCTTTGTATGCAGATATGAGGAATTCTGAGGTGAATCAATTCAATCATATACTTGCTGATTGTCAAGATCTTTACAGTACTTCTGGCATTGTTTTCACCTATGCTGTAGAACAGGAGTCATGTACCTCTCTCTTATTTCCTTCCTCCTGAGGAATCCTCCTATAGCAGCAAGCCTATTATCTTTCTGCATATAAAAGATATCCAACTGCTCACATATCTTTCAAGGTATAAAGAGGTAAAGTATTTCTATTAGAAGCAGCTCCAGCTCTTCTGGTGCTTCCAGTTCTTCTGGATATGGATAGATGAGAGATGGAACTGGAGATGGTGATGCTATGTTCTCCAATGGCTCTAGCATTGTGAAGTGCTAATCTGATAACTCTCCCTTCTTATAGTCATATCTGTCAACTAAGGTTTCTTTGTCTGACTTTCAGCATATGTGGAAGTGGGGGTGAGAAAAAGTAATAAGGGCAGTTAGAACTACAGCTCCCTTAATGAACTCCACTTCTCATTCTGTGGAATAGGCCTGCTCAACTCTTGCCAAGAAGCTATTACTAAAATCAATAAGGGGTGGTAAGTGTCAACCAACTTCCCTTTGAAACTTTGAAAGGACTTCTGTCAGCATACTGAGGTTCTTCTTTAAAAGACCTTTGATACTCTGTGACCTGAAAGTGGGGTAGAGGAAAAAGGAGAAGTCTTGTTTTAATAATACAGCTCAGAACCACTTAAGGCTCTAGATTACTTTTACTAGTCAAGGGAAGAAAAATGAGATGACATCATAGGTGCTGAGAAAAACACCAAGAAGACAAGACTGCCCTCTGGTGGTTGCATTCTTGTGCTTTATATGCTACTCTACATGTACATGTTTGTACCCATTGTATTCTGATTTAGATGCTCATGAGGATATCAAAGGATAAGGTATGGAAGCAGCATCGTGTGGAAGAATGAAAAATGATATATGAATGGGATAAGAGTATAATAGGATGTTAGGGTCATGTGTGATGCATGGAAGATATAGGAATGCTCTATAAAGGTCTGAAATGCATACCACAATGTACTGTTTAAATGGAAAGGGTTGACATGATTAAAAGAGTTTTTTAGAGATTAAATACAAAGTTCCAGCCAGAATCTCATGCTTTTGGTCTTCCAACATTCCGATGTTCCAGTTCTGACATTTTCATGCTTCTGGAATTCTTCCAGTTCTGGTCTTCTGGTCTTCTGAACTCTCAGAAGCATCACTTCTGGTGTGTCAAATATTCTAAGTATGTTTGGAAAGGTCAGAAGGGTCAGAAGGGTTGAAATAGTGACTAAAACACCAACTGTGCAATCATTCTGAGGTGAACAATGATCTTTTGAAGCACTCCAATGAGTGCCCCATCCATTCCCCCACTCAACCTTAATGGCCCTGCCATAATTTTAACCATGGGCCTCACCCACTTCCTCTTCTCTCCTTTTCTTGGCAACTCTGGCACCTCCATATTCTTCTCTGATCTACTGAAGGTGACCTGTGCCTTATGTCATGATCCATACTCCTCTGGGGCTCTGTTTGACAGAGGTCTGAGAGGTAACAGTCAACTCTGTGGCAAAGAAATGCTGAATGGACTAGAGATCTGATGAAGATGAGGTGAAGAGACATGCAAAGGTGATGAAGGTGTAGCAGAATGGAGATAAGGGTTGTGGGGGTCAGGACTTGATGCAGGACATATGTGTTGCACCCTTGCTTACTGTTGGTGTCCTCATTTTGGGAATGGGAGGGATATAGTGAAAAGAATAAAGAAAAGAAGGGAACTTTATTGAAATCAGATGGAGTTAGAGGAGTAGAACTCAATGTAACAATGTTTGAAATAAGGAATATATGAGGGGATTACAGGAGTAATATACTATGAGGTTGGATTGAAGACAGAGAATGGAGAAGACCATATGTAAAGATACAGTAATGGTTAGAGATCATAGGGTGCCAAGGAGTGATTTACACAGGATGAGGAAATGTTGAACATAACATAGGAGTGACATAGGAATGTTCATAGAGCTAGGAAATGGAGTGAGCATAAAAGGATATAAGATCTGGATCAATCATTATAGGTCCAATAGGAGGTAGGATGGAGTTCTTCAGAGGAGATCAGAAATGAGGATGTCAGAGTTGGAGGTGACATGTGGAATATTGGAGGGGGCTTGGACGTATAAGAATTGGGGTTGGGATGGAAGATGACACCTTCACACATCCCATGCATGCCATCCCCTTCAACTCTGATTGCAGTGGTATGTAGACTGTGCCTTTTCTCTGACACCATTCACATCTTTCAGTCTCCTGCTGCCTTCACTTCCTCTTTGATCGTGTCCTTTCCTTCATGACCAATTCAAGCTGGCTCAGATTCTCCTGACATTTTGTCAGCACTGTCAATGCTCTCAATATATCACACACCTGATCACCAGTGATCCAATCCTTCTTCTTTATTTGCTCTGTCTCCTTCTTTCTCTGCTCCCTTGCCTCCTTGCATCTCCTACATACCCCAGCCAGCACCCACTTCATCTTCTGGTGCTTCTCATGCTTTCTCCATTCCTTCTCCTCCATCTCCACACACTCCTTTCATTCATGCCCTTTGTGCTTTCTTCACTCACATTCCTCCATCTATTGTCTCTAACATGCCACCCATTCTTGCTTGTGCTTTCATTGCACTGTGGTAAGCTGCTTCTGCAGCTTCTTCACCTCATCATCAGATGTGTTGCTCTCACAGCTGCTAGATATGATGGCAGTGGATGAAAGAAATGTTGTTCTTCAAACACATCTTATACACAGTGCCACAAAGTTCAAACATCACCAGGTGCTTCTGAGTTGTTTACCAGATCAACATCCACCAAACAATAGTTAACCTTACACTTTGACCTTTGGGCCTTAAGGTCTCAGCCCTATTTGGGGAACTGTGTCATGTTTATCTCTAATTCTATACCTGCATCTCCAAAGCTCCTTTGAACTCCTTTACAATACCTTCAACACTGGATGATTCCCTCTGATTTTTCTCTGATCCCTCCATCCAAGTCCTTATCAGACCTCTGACATCAGATAATTCTTCCCCTGTCAGACCTACTCTGACTGGTCCAGATCTTGTACTCCATTCTTCAACCCTATAAACTCTTGTATGATACTCTTACATTAAATTCCTTGTTTCTTATTCCTATGTACATCACCATTTGACACCCTATGACCTCCAACCATTATTGAACCTTTACATATGGTCTTCTCCATTGCCCATTCTGGACTCTGATCTGATCTCATAGTATATATATAACTTCTGTAGTTACCTTCATTATTCTTTAGTTCCAATATTATTGTATCAAGTCTGACCTTCTCAAACTTCATTTGATTCTCATGAATTTCTTCTCTTCCATACCACCTCTTCAATATGATTCTCTTGTCTCACTTAAAGAACAATCATGTTTGAATTGGACACCAAGATGGAGAGATACTGGGCCAAGGTCTTTGATGCCAAAGCAAGTGGCTATTCATGATTTGACATGAGCTAAGAATGGGTGGGAATTGGAAACTGCCATGCCATCATTGACATGCCAACCAATGAAACAACAAGTGTGAACAGAGGTGGCCACCTTGTCAACTTTGTCATAGTAGAATAGGGCATGGTCTGAGTCAGCCCTGGTGAAGTCCAATTCTGCCATGATGCTGCAGACCTGCTCATACCATTTGAGAGTGGACTGTTTGAGGCCATAAATGCTCTGCAGCATTATCTAAATGAGGAGTTGCCAGTTGCCTTCTTCAAACCTGCGAGGTTGTTCTATGTAGATTTTCTCTTTGAGTACACCCCAGAGGAAAGCACACTTCATATCAAAGGTGTTCATTTTCCAATCATAGTGACAGGCCAATGCCATGAGGAGACAGACAGAGGCAGGTTTGATGACTGGAGTAAACATGGCACCATAGTCAACTTTAGATACTTGAGAGAAGCCTTGGGCCACAAGGCACACTTTGTACTTGGAGCTGCCCTTGTTGTCCTTCTTGAATTCTAGTATCCAACATGAGCTGATGGCCTTCTGCCCCGGAGGAAGTTCAGCAACTCAGTACATCCTCATTTTCTGCACAGTCTGAAGCTCTGCAGACATCACCATCAGCCACAGGTCTTCATCAGGATGTAGAATCACCTCATCATAGGTGGCAGGGGAGAGTAAAAGATTATGGTCAGGGTTGTGAGGGTCTCAGCATCAGTCACTGCAGACAGTAACGTGGGCCTGCTCTTTGATGATCACATTGGCCATGACATCAGAAACAGAATCTGTGGCCTCTATAGGAATGAGGTCAGCTAGTTCATCTAGAGGCATCCCCTTAGTAATGGGGGTGGGTATGAGTTGGTGATCATGAAGGGCACACAGGTGAGCTTTGAAGGTAGCAATGCTGTTGGCCCATATGGCTCCCTTCACAGTGGGTTGAGGCACATGACTGGAATGACAAGGTGGAGCAGGGTCAGAAAAGGAG